>JBBBDQ010000347.1:1735000-1780000 GCA_037127315.1 Ascarosepion bandense
TAAAAATCGTCACGATAGAGTGGGGCAATATTTACATTGGACAATGTGCAAACACTATGGACAATCTGTAAACAAACACCCAGCACCGGTTACAGAAATAGAAGATGTCACCAATCTATGAGATTACACCATCTACACAGACAGAAAAATTGAAGCAAACAGGCCAGACATTATTGTTAAAAACCAGAAAGAGAAAGCTTGTCTATTAATTGATATGGCTTGTCCGTTCTTAGTTAGGTTTTGTGTCGAGGTACCCCCGATAAATATAAATCGAGTTATAGAAGGAATGGTCCGATTTTAATGAAATTTGATACACTCATAGACAAAGACATAAGAAATAATATTCAGAAGTTTCAAGGCTGCAGTTTCTAAAATAGTGCAGAAAATTGATAATATATACCAGGTTTGATATAAATCAGTTTTTCAGCCCTTTTATTTTAGTTTTTGCTTCTGGTTTGGCTCTAAGTAGGTATAATTGTAGTTCTTAGTCTCAGCCATGATACCATTTACTCAGAGGACTTATTTAACCTTCAAAATTCAGTTTACGACGAAAAAACTTATTTAATATCGATACAAGGAAATCAAAATTTGACTTACATCCATTCATTTTTCTTTCAGCCTACGGTTTCGCTTTAACTGGAAACAACTATTGCTTTTTAGTCTTTCGTGCCAACGTCCAAAGAGTTTGAGCTTTAGGACCATGGATTAGTTTTAATGCTTTCATTACACCCGAGCAACACCGGGCTATACTGCTAGTATAAAAATAAGTTATTAATCGAGAATATCAAACGGATAAGATTTCAATACGTTCAGGTAGTATATATTGATATATTTACAAATACGGAATGAAGTGTGAAGGATATATAAATATTAAAATTAACGGTAATATTAGCCATGATTTATTGTAAAAACTACAATGCTGGCAGATGATTTTCTAAGCGCCGCTTATATGTGGCACTAGGCCGAAAGTATGGGGTACCCAGTGATGATCGAACCCACTACTAATAGGTTCTAGCAAAACAAGCTTGTTAACCATTACACCACGCCGAGGTGCCTAAATGGTAATATTAGCTTTTGCTTAACCTTAATCTTACTAAAAAAAATTTAGCTAAGTGACGCTCCTTAGGCCTATAAATAAGCAATAATATTCTCAGTGGTTCTCTTTCTGCTTATCTTTAAACTGTAGTTACACGTGGGATAGAAATGTCCCTCACTTGAGTATGTTCACTCCCCTTTTCAGTGTATAACATTTTCTCTCATACATCACCTAAATAAACTTTATACACACAAACGCATTCTTCAGTTTAAATGTTTTCTAAGATTGAGCTTGAGTTTGACTTATGTTTAACGGCATATCAACATCTGTCGGTTATTTAATGCCAAAAAGGTGAGGTTTTGAGGTATTTTTTAATGTTTGGTTATAGTGAGAAGGTTGATTTAGTGAGATGTTCATGAAAATTCTTTGTTTTTATTCTTTTTTTATTTTAGAAAACTGAAAATGTCTTCTAGTTTTGTTTTCAAAAATGCTTTGCTGAGAATAATTTTTTTCATTCAAAAATGTGGTACGGTAATATTTTTTCTTAAAAAAATATATATTTTACTGTAAAATTATTTTTATGTATATATTTTTATAAAAGTGCATTTTTATCCTTTCATAAAAGAGTAGTTGTATCGTTTTAATTTAAAAAGATGTGAGCTTGAGATTAAGCTTTGTTTAATGACATATCAAACTATGGGTTATTTAATGCCAAAAAGGTGGGGGTCTTAATTTTTTTTTAATGTTTGGTTTTTGTGAGAAGGTTGATTTAGTCTGAGTTGAAATGAAAATTTTTGTTTTTATTATTTTTTATTTTAGGAAACTGAAAATGTCTTCTAGTTTTGTATTCAAAATTGTTTTGCTGAGAATAATGTTTTTCTGTAAAAGTCTATATTATGAATAAATTTCTATCAAAGTGTATTTTTATACTTTCATTGTGTTTCATTGGGTTAAATATTTGCCCATAGCTGGGATCCTAACAGGGGCTATCACCCCGGGTCAGGTTGCACCTGGGAACAACAGCAATTAAGAGGTGATTTCATGCTTCTGACAACCTCCCAATCAGAGTCCTTGCTGCCGGATGTAGTTTACCGCCACGCCCAGGTCCAGTTTGCTAAGTAATCGGTGATTAAATGTTTTCTTTTATTGTCATCGGAGACTTGTGTTAATACATGCAGAGTCGATTGTTTCATAGACTCATTCTGGTATTCATTTATACTCGGACTCACAAATTCACAACCCAAAATCTTTAAGGGAAAATATATCAGGAGAAACGTGTGTACTACATACACATTACTAACATTCACGCAACATAATGAAGACCCAGATGAGACACGAAAAACCTACAACAAACTTAACCTAATATTACAAATTTCTGATTAAATCTGAAGTAACGAGGAAAATCGTAATTTCAAAACCATAAAATAAATCTACATGACATAACATATTCTCCAAGACAATACATATTTTTTCAACGTGTGAATTCCAAAAATCTTTAATTTCTTTTATTATTTTCGATTTTTCCCGGAGATACGTTTATCTTCGTGTGTGGTGCCATATATGTTGCTTTGAGTTTTTCCTTTATCTTTGATGAGATTCCTCATCTTTCACTGCCATTTATGGGGACAGTCAGTCAGTTAAGGGCTATACGTGATACACGCTTTGGCGATCATGTTTCGAAATATACATGACTGACTGGGCAGAAGATTATCCCGCAGGAGATTGTGATTACTTTCCGCGGTAAACTGCTTGCCAAACAAGTCTATGGAATTCAATCTGTCCTGCCATTTAACCCATAGCTGGAGGGTAAAGAGGGATTACTACCTTTTCTAAGGGTCTTTGCACGTAAGTCAGTGGAAGGAACTCAACTGGAATTCGAACTAGACTCTCCGAATTCTCGTTCCGAGCCGATATCCACTGCACTACAACATAGAGGAGAACAAATATCACATAACAGTCTTTCGAGACATGACTGATTCGGCAGAATATTAACCCGCAGTAGGTTGCCATTACTGGTTGCCAGCCAAGGCTATAGAACCCAATGTTTCCTTATTATTTAACCCATAACTGGAGGGAAGCGATGGATTAATACCTTTCCCAAGTGTATTTGTGCGTAACTGAAATTCAAACTCGACACCCCGATTTGTGGTTCGGAGGTGATATCAATTGCACCATAACACACATCAGCACGACAACGCACAAAAATTTATTGCTTGTGTTTTTAGTTTTAAAATGTATTTTTTTTGCTTTCATAACGTTTTGTTTTTCGTTTGGAAAGTCCACTTCATCTTCTTTTCTTTTCTTTTTCTGTTTCTTCCTTTCTCTGTAATCTATGCCGTGTTCCATTAGGACGTAGTTGAGAATAGCCTTCCACATCTGCCTATTCCTAGTGGCTCTTAAAACACTTTCTCCTGTTACTAAACACAAACCCTGTTCTGCCATTAAGTTGCTCAAGCCCATCATGTATGACACGCTGTGTCTCTGTATCCATTTTTCTGACCTGTGAGTATCAGATTCTTCAAGCCCTCCTTCCTTATTACATGTCCCAGGAACTTCAGCTGCTTTTCTGATGTTAATTATTTATTTCGTTTTCGTTTCTATCCTCTCCAAACTCCATCGTTGCTAACATGTTCGGTCCATGGGATCCACATCAACCTTCTGTAGAAGCACATTTCGGTTGCTTCAAGTCTCACCTTCATATCTGAAGAGATTATCCAGCATTTACTGCCATATTGAAGAACAGATAGTACAGAGCAATCCCGTGCTCTCTTCTTTGTTTCCAACGAAAATATCCTGTCTTCCATTGCTCTATGCACTAATGCTCTTTAAAGTTCTATCACACCGTGTCAGGGTGCCCGTGAGAGCAATAGCAATTAAGAGGTAATTCAACGCTCCCCAAAATCTCTTATCTCTCGATCAGAGGCCCTAATACGGATTTCTATGTAATAGTATTGGTTCAGGAAATTAGTGGCGGATTAATCACATCTTCGAGTTTATAGCATAGATTCTCAGTACGAAAAATAGAAAAGTAATATAATATGGAAGACTAACTTGAGCCAAAGTAAAAACATAATTACACATAAACACAGTAAAAGACAATTCATAAACAGAAATAAATTTTTATTAATTATTATTTGTTTCTTAATTTATTCTGTGTTAAACAGAAGGTCAATGATATTTCATTTATAAATACACGCACATCTAGCGTTTAAACATTAGTTATGGCCCGATTTATTTTAGCGATATCTGCCGTCTATATGATTGCATAAAAATCTGTTTTTTGAATTATAGTAAAATTGATTTTAAAAATCATAGATATCTTTCGACATGGTTTGAGGTAATTCTAGGGTGTGCTTTTGAAAGAAAAAAAGACATTGTTAGCTTTTTTGAACTAGTTGATGTGTTCTTTACAGAAGCTTTTAAATATCAAAAGAATTCCAATAAAATGTTTTTAAATGTATCAACTTGAATTCTTCTAAGTTCATGTGAAAAGAAAAACCTAAGGGAGAAAAGTCACCTCGCTGAGTAGAATATGTTAGTGACGTTTTCTTTTAAGTGTACAACAACCAAACAATTGTTATGATATATTTAATGGGAAGATAGAATGTGAGGTAGCTGCGACAATGACGAGATAACATAATGGAAAGTCGATACAAAAGCAGATTAAATTTGAAAGAGGATCGGGACTGGTTTTCAAATTGTGATTGAAATGATTTTTCTTTGCGCTTCTGTGTTCAAAATTTGTAATAGGAAAACAACGTTTAACTTTTAATTTCCTTTGCAGATCTCCCGGTGGGTTGCCAGGAAAACCCAGAAGATTGAGATATAGTGACATATCCATGAGAATAAATGGGAATGTTTAGAAATAAAATCTAACGAAAAAAAAAATCAATAGAAGAACTGTTTTCAAACAAGCAGGTGGAATTGACGATAGAAATATGCTTCATTGAATATTTTGCTGTAAAATGATTATCATTTTCCTTTCGAGTCAAAGGAAAAATCATTTGTCATGAAGTGTACGTGTTCAAGTAACTAAACTCTTATATGTTAATCAAGTTCTCTGTGTATATCAAACATAACCTTTAGAAAACTTATGAATTCATTCCCCCTGCTATGGGTTAAATGGTGGAATAATTATTCGTACAATTCAGAACAGGTTACATATTCAAATAAAAAGTATTAAAAAGAAATCATGACTGGCTGAAATTGATAATTATTAACAAATTATAATCCGTAGAATTGCTAAATTACCATAGATTGAAGGTATATATATATATATATATATATATATATATATATATATAAAGAGAGAGGGAGAGAGAGATAGAGAGAGAGAGAGAGAAAGAGTGAGACAAATAGAGAGATAGGTAAAGAGGTGAGCGAGAAATATAATCAGACAACAGTGAATTTGGGTAAAGATTCAGTGGCTTGTTAATGTAGATATATCTTTGCATGAAATAAACACACACAAACACACAGATATATATATATATACACACACAGACACACACTCACATACACACACACACACACACACACACACACATATATATATATATATATATATAAGGGGACAGTAAATAAGAACTTTTAATTTGAGATTACAAATACAATTACATTTACAAATACAATTATTACATAATAGCACGTTCGTTTTGGAGATCAAACTGTCTTCTTGAATATGGTAAAAATTAAGCCATTTTGTTTTTTTATTTTTATTTATTTTCATCCTCTTTTATTTTGCCCGTTCTTGTATAATTTCTAACTTTCATGTCTAATTTAAAGGATTTTTTCCTAACAGAAATCTCTTTGACTAGACTTAGCTAAGTTAAAACTTAGAAAGTCACTAACATCATTTTCTTTTCAATTTGAGTAGATAGACTAAACTATCGCCCGGTTCACACTCCACCCACGTCTATGAAGAGGCTCATCCCTTGTTCCTTGTTTAGGATGTGGTTTCGGCTTTCTCTTTTCCAATCTTTTCACTCTTTTCTTTTCTTTTTCAATTGGAGTAGATAGACTAAACTATCGCCGGGTTCACACTCCACCCACGTCTATTGAACAAAGAAGAAACTGTTAGAATACAAGAGGCGGGGACATTTACATATTTTGACGGTAATTGATGCCTATCCAGTAATGCGTAATTACATGTGATCTGGGCACCAAGAAAAGAAATTCGTCAAAGCAGTTGGCATGAAAATACTTGTACAAAATACAGAGTGAAACCCCACATCACGTCGGTGGAAAAGGGGATGAAGGCAATTAAAAACAGCAGCACGCGACCTGATATGTCAACAGTATTCATTGAAAGGAGAAATGTTGGATTTATAAACGTGCAAAATTGATTCTGACAAAAAAGATTCTTGACCCAGCTCAGTAACCCAAACTTCTTAACAGTAGATGTAGCTATAGATTTGATGTAGTCCTTCGGTTTGATAGGAGGGCATGGTCTATCACTATCTAGGAGACTAGAGTCATCCATAATGACGGTAAGTGGGAATATTTCTACATCGTAGATGAGGGATATTGTTTTGGATACTGACTTGGCAGACCGGCTGCAGCCGCTCTCACACCGGCGTGATGTAGCTTCCCTGTGCCTCTTCTACAAGTACTTTCATGGCTTCTGCTCCGATGAGCTTAGATCACTGGTGCCGCCTAAGCACGAATTTACACGAGATACTAGATTAGCAACTAGGTCCCACCCTTTTACAGTTAAACAAATAAGATGTAACCGTAAATTCTACTCCAACAGCTTCTTTTCTCGCGCTTCCCGCCTGTGGAACTCCCTTCCACAAGTCTGCTTTCCCGACAGTTACAATCTCCAGGTGTTTAAATGTAGGGTCAATAGACACCTCCTATCACACTAACTCCCAACTATTCTCACAACACTCTCATCTACCCAACCCTCATTTTCGGTATCCTCACCCGCCTATCACCCACCCTCTGTTATTTCCTATATTTAATCAGCCTTTCTCCAATCTACGTAGCCCCCTGCACAGTAGTGGCAGTGACATGCCTTGCTCGGGGTGAAACGCTTATATAAAAAAAAAAAAAAATTTATGAGTTATCTCTTACACTATTCTATTAGAGGTTGGAGGTTCTTTTGAAGAACAGCAGTCAGGTTGACGCAGTAAGCATTGGCAAATTTACCAGTGAGTTAGGAACAAATTTTTTCTGACCTTCAATAGGTCAATAGAACAGAGTCTTGAGAGACGCTCGAATTCGTATAAAAGGATAGGAAAGTATGAGATAATATTCTCTTTATTAAGTTTTATCGTTTGTAGGACAATGGATATAATACTTCTTCTTCTTCTGTGTGCCCTGTCCCTTCAGGACGTAGGCAATTATGGTTCTCCACATCTCCCTATCCCTTGTGGCTCTTAGTATGTTTGTTCCTTTTACTCCTAATCAGGCCCTGCAAATATGTTATCCGCTGCCTTCCTCTGTCTTTTTTCCTTCTATCTGGCCAGTCAGTATCTGGTTCTCCAAGCTCTCCTTCCTTATTGCATGTACCAGGAACTTCAGTTGTCTCTTCCTGATGCTCAGTATTAATTTTCTTCTTGTTAATATTCTTTCCAACACCTCATCGTTGATTGCATGTTCAGTCCACGATATCCGCAGCATCCTTCTGTATAACCACATTTCAGTTGCTTCAAGATTTCCTTCATCTGCTTCCAGTTTTGTCCACATTTTCGATGATATTGTCCAGCATTCACTGCCGTATTAGAGAGCTGACATCACATAGTAATCCAGCACTCTTTTCTTTGTTTCTAGTGAAATCTTCCTGTGTGTTAGTACTTTACTCAGCTTCTGGAACGCGTCCTTTGCCATATCAATTCGCCTTCGGATCTCTGTGTTGCATTTTCCATCTCCTGTTAGAACACTTCCTAGGTATTTAAATTTTTGTACTTTCTTGATTGTTGTATCACCCACCTGTATTTGTCATTTTGGGTTGCACTTTTTGGGGATGACCATGCATTCAGTTTTCTTAAGGTTTATTTGTAGTCCTTTTTTGTCACTCTCCACCGCTACCTTCTGTAGGAGGACTTGTAGTTTCCTTTCTGTATCTGCAATCGACACTGTATCATCTGCATACCTTATGTTGTCCAAGTTGTGGCCTCCAATAACAAATCCTGGCGTATCATCTAGGGTCCTTAAGATATTCTCGCTGTACGATTTGAACAGATCCGGTGAAAAGTCACATCCTTGTCTTAATCTTCTTTCTATCTTTGTAAATCTGCTGAAATCGTTACTTGTCCGTATGCAGGCCGTTTTCTGCCAGTAAAGATATAATACACACAGTTTAAAAAAGAGGACTGTAGGAAATCACCACCCCATTCCCATAAGATTTATTCTAAAATATATTTTTTACGCCGCTGTACATTACAGGACAAAGTAGATATATGAAGCGACAAGATACTAGGCATTATTCCATTTTTATTGGTGTAGAATTTTGATTTAGGCGATCTATATTACTTAATGATATCTGAGAGAATATTGGCTTAAATTTCCTGCTTTCTAGCCATTCCAATCCTGACTTCGATGTATTTCATGACTTCTTCAGTTTCTTGACTTTGATATAATGATCTCCAATGGCAGCCATCTCAGTAGACGTTTACTTGCTTCTGTGTCAGCAACGGCGATATCCGGTTCATCGCTCTCAAGAACCCGCCTGTTTGGTTGTTGAAATCCAACAAGATCTTTACTTGATCCCTCTCAAACACATTCTCTTTTGTGGCGATGTAAATTGACTACTCTACTTCTTCTTCTTCTTCTTTTGAGAAATGTATATAGTTTCAAATAATAGGTTTTATGAATGGAGTAGTCGGCTTTCAACTCTTATAGTAAAATGCACAATACATTTTATTATATTATAAACTGTTGATCTGAAAAATATGCGTTCACGATGAAAATATAAATTTGCATAATAAGCATATGCAGTGGAAGGTATGAATTTCCATAAGAAATATTTGGATTTCTGCATAGAGCAAACCATGGACATCTTGGCATTAATTACACATACTATGCTGATATGCCAGTAAAATAGATAGCAATTCTTCTTCTTCTTCTTCTTCTTCTTCTTCTTCTTCTACATTCTTCTTCTTCTTCTTCTTCTTCTTCTTCTTAATTATGTTTCCTTAGCTTTCTATCATTACCTTTTCCTTATTTCGCTCATTTCTTCTTCTTCTTCTTCCTTCTTCTTCTTCTTCTTAATTATGTTTCCTTAGCTTTCTATCATTACCTTTTCCTTATTTCGCTCATTCTTCTTCTTCTTCTTCTTCTTCTTCTTCTTCTTCTTCTTCTTAATTATGTTTCCTTAGCTTTCTATCATTACCTTTTCCTTATTTCGCTCATTTCTTCTTCTTCTTCTTCTTCTTCTTCTTCTTTTCTTTCTTCTTGTCTTGTATTTGATAATAACTGCACCTAGGAGAATTGGGAGGTTTTGAGGAGCATTAAATAAGCTATTAATTTCTGTTGTCTCCAGGTTCACCCTGACACTGAGTGGTAACACCTGTTAGCGGCCCAGCTATTGACAAATATTTGACCTCCAAACTGGGTCAAAACAATATGAAAATTTAAAATATATACTTTTTTGGTAAAAATTCTAGGAATACATTTTTGAAGAAAAGACAAAAAAATTACCAGCAATACATTTTAAAGGAAAAAATATATTTCTAGCAACACATTTTTGAAGGAAAAAATACATATCAGCAATACATCTGACTCTCAACGAAAACCACTTTAGAAAAATACGTTACTGAAACCTGATCTACAAACATATATCTTTCTAAGAATATATATTTTAGTCATGCAAATCTATTGTAAAAAATATTGTCAGCATTAAATAAGCCATGGAGGTTGATAGGTAGTAAAATATATCTAACCAAACCAAGTTAAACTACTTCTTATTATCATTATTAATAATAATAATTCTATTATTCTTGTTATTATTATTATTTATCTAAACTCAAGTAGATCTTATGTCATAATTTAGCGATCAAGAGAGGCTCATAAAAATGTCCCTACATCCTATAATTTCTTCACATCTCTACATAAATAAAGCTTTATCAGAATCCTAGCTGTCTCAGGCTATGTTGTTTTCAAGTTCAAACAGTTCAAATTACAGTCCTAATTTTATCGAGTCATTTTTCATTTTCCTGTCAATTTTCCAAGGGAAAAACACAACAAGAACAACCTATCTAATCTCGAGCCATCACAAGAGCGCTTTCTCATATTTCAAAAACCTTTTCTCATATTTCTCAACTATTTTACTTTTTCTGGTTCATTGACATTTTCTGTTACTGCAAATGGTATTATGCTTGTGGTATTTTTCTGTTCTCTTCATTTTCTATTTACCACATAGAATGCAGTGTATAATACGTGGAACAGAGTCGAGTCTACGTTTGTACATCAATATACAGGCTCCAAAGGAAGAATCAGTAAAGAATCAGTGATAGGTGCCGACTTGGCGGCTCGACATCAGCCACCTACCCACCGACGGGGTGTGGCTTCCCTTTGTCTGTTCTATAAATACATTAATGGCTTCTGCTCCAACGAACTAAAGTCACTGGTGCCTCTTCAACAAGTGTTTACTCGTGCAACCAGACTCGCAACTGGGTCTCACCCATTCACAGTTAGATCAACCAAATGCAGACGACAATTCTACTCCTTCAGCTTCTTTTCTTACACTTCCCGCCTGTGGAACTCGCTTCCATACTCTTGCTTTCCAGACGGCTACAACCTCCAGCAATTTAAATGCAATGTCAATACTCAAAAAACTTGACTCTAGCTCTTTCGTCACCACCCTGTATATCCTTTCTTTTCTCTCCACCTTTGCAACTGTTATCACACCTGTATTTCCATCATTCTCTTGTTCCTTTTAAACTGGTTCGTCTTTCTGTTCACTCTTTTCTATCTAATCTTTTTACTCTGATGTAGCCCCCTGCACATCAGTGGCGTTACCGCCTTGCTCGGGGATTTTGTGGTTGTCGAATGTTGTTGTGTTGTGAATATACGATGCAAACAAATGAGTGGTTAGTCCGAGTCGTGAAGACTAAGGAACACACGATTAAATAAACAATAAAGTTTATTGTACAAAAGGTACAAATATTGAAAGTCTACACAATAGTCACTATGTACATAAATAGAGCGTAGAGTACTTGCGTCCGTTTCTGGTCATCTTTCGGTCATCAGCTCGCTCATAATATACTGCGTGGTGTAGATGTAATGGGTGACAGTACATTGCTAGGAGAAGGCAGGTTCTTCCATTACAATAAATGTATATGATTAGGTGCAATGAAATTATCAACGCGCAGTTCGGTTGATAATATGTATGCACATTAGTGCGTGTGTGCGCTAGAGCGTCTAGTGAACTTTACCATCTATATGTGGTGGTTGTCGTTTGAGGTAGATTTTGTATGAGGGTGAAAGAATAAACGTTACACCGGTTGTGATTGAAGGATGACATATATTACTTTTATCAGTGAACAATGATGCTATTAAATTTCAATTTACCATATAACCTTTGTAAAATATTTACCGTATGTTTCGTCTGAGGAAATTGGATGGATTTGTAGACGGGGAACTGTCATTTTTGATAATCGCTCATCTCATACGTAGAGTGGATGTACTGTAGATTATCTAACCAAGTGATTAAATTTGGCAAGTTTTTAAGTATCCTCTTTATTTGGGGCAAAACTTTTCAGCAACTATTGGAAATTAACGCACGTATTCTTCTGTGTGCCTTGTCGTAGGCGATCCTGGACTTCCACGTCTCCTTATCCCTGGTGGCTCTTATCATGCGTTCTCCTGTAATACAACGCAGAGCCAATTCGTTCATCCACCTGCTCAGACTTTTGAAATATGTTAACCGCTGCTTTCCTCTGTCTCTTTCTATCTGGTCTGATAGTATCAGGTTGTCTAAGCCCTCCTTCCTCATTCCATGTCCCAGGAACTTTAGTTGTACTCTCTTGATGCTCAATATTAATTTTCGTTTCAATCCTTTCTCAAACCTTATCATTGCTCATATGCTCGGTCCATACTATCCTTCTGTAGAACCACATTTCATTTGCTTCAAGTTTTTCTTTCATCTTCGATGAGATTATCCAGCATTCACTGGCATATTGAAGAACTGACACTACATAGCAATCTAGTACTCTCTTCTTTGTTTCCATTGTAAGTTTCCTGCGTCTTAATACTGTACTTAGCTTCCGGAATGCGTCATTTGCCATGCCAGTTAGCCTTCGGATCTATATATCTCACTTTCCGTCTTCTGTTATAACACTTTCCAAGTATTTAAATGTTTGTACCCTGCTTGATTTTAGTATCTCCCACCCGTATTTTTTATTTTAGGTTGTTCTTTTTGATGATGACCATGCATTCAGTATCTGCAATCGGCATAGTATCATCTGCGTGCATTATGTTTTTCAAATTGTGGCTTCCGATTAAAAATTCTGGCATAAAATCTAGGATCCTAAGAATAGTCTCGCTATACAAGTTGAATATATCCGGTGAATAGACACATACTTGTCTCAAGCCCCTTTCTATTTTTGTATATCTGCTGAATTCATTACCTGTCCGTATGCAGGCAGTTTGCTACTATTAGAGATTCTTGATTACTCTTATGTCTTTCCCAAATATGGCGAGACTACTGAGCATCTCCATCAATTCCTTGTGGCGTATTTGGTCGAACGACTTTGCATAATCAATAAAACATAGGTATAAGTCTTTCTTCATTTGTATTGCTCTTTATGACGTTCTTTGTTCTAGTGTCTTTGGAAACCCGTACTGTTCTTGTCCTCTGTCTGGCCTGATTTTGATTCTTGCTCTCATCAGGATTCGGACTATCTGTTTTGTAATATGATTCATTAAGCTGATTGTTCGTTGGAGTTTGCACTCGTTTGCACCTGGCTTCTTAGGCAGTGCTATGAAAATCGATTGATTAGGTCGTCTGGTATTACACCACTATTATAAATTTCATTTATTACTTCTGTAATTTTCTCTATGCCGAAGGCTTCAAGGTTATCAGTAGTTGTATTCCAATGACGTCTGGACCAGCTGTTTTGTTTCTATTCAATATGGCCATTGCATCTTCAATTTCGGACTTTAATATTTCCGGTTCATCCTCATCTTTGTGTTTTATCGATTGCTCTCTCTCTCTCTCTCTCTTGTTGCGGAAATGATATTTTAGATTAGATATTTTTACAATGATGTTTACGCTGTAAAAAGACCAAGAGTTACACTATTATGTCTGTTATATCTAACAATTTTAGTTCTCGATACGTGACACACCGTAACGTGTGACGTAATGAAGTACCGGTGGTTATCTGCGGAGCACTTAAATACAGTTACTTTGCATGATGTAGATGTTTATAGTGTAAGACGCACGTTCCCTGGAGGCATGTGAAAAACATAACGGTTGACGGTAGGCTTGAACAGATTAAGATTGTTGTGATCAGAGAAACATCCTATGCGATCGGTTCAAAAAACAGTTTTTTTGTACGAAGAAACTGCTCGAGTTTCCAATCGAGCAACTTTTTCACGCCATCATAGTGATGGAATATGAAGGGAATTTTGGTAGTTCACTGTGCGTGGCATAGTGGGTTTCAGCCTTGAAATTTAGAACTAGTAAATCAAGAAATATGTTTCTTCTAAACACATTCTTGGAAATACCTATAAAACAGAGAGAGACTGGCGACATGTCGGCTCCGCAAAGCAGCGCCTAATAACTAAATTTGAAAAGACTAGTTTGGACTGGTTCCAGCCGAGTATAATCAAATTCTGGATCAATTGCTCAGAAAGTCATGTAAATATCTGCTGATGATTTTACCTTACAAAGAAGGTTATATAAATATGAAGTTCCACATCCCTACATATGTTTAGTGACAGTTTTCTATTTCGCTTTAGCATCTTCGATACTTGTCATTTTTTAATGTCAGGCATTGATTTAGATAACAACTTTGAATTTTGATGCTTGTGAGACATTTTTGGACTATCTTTGCAAACTCAAAATGGGACATTGTTTAATTTTAACTGCAAAAGTATCAACCCTCTAGGGCCATTCGTATCATATTTGATATAGTATTTCCCTATAAGGAAACATTTGGTATTTCCCTATAAGGAAACATTTGGTATTCATTGACTGAGCAGTCAGTACTGCTTTCATTTGAAATTTATAAAATATTTCTCTTAAAAAAATTTTCAGGAAAATATTTCTTTCAAGGCTTGTTTTCATACTGTATCAAATATGATACGAATAGCCCTAGAGGGTTAACGCGCTAAATTATCTTGCAATTAGTTACAACAGGCACAGGGAAGCCAAAGAATAATTTAAACCTAAGGGTATTATTTCTTTCTTTCGATTTTATTCCCATTGATATTAATATTTCGGTTGCCTGAAAATTATTTTCAATCCACCTCAGGGTAAAAAATGACCTAGAGAAGAAAAATATTTTTTTCTTAACAAGTTTTTTTTTCCTGTTACTAAGATTTAACAACAGGCATAATGGTTACAGTAAAAACTTCAACTCAGACTACACATAATGGGTAAAGAAAAGGATTGTCTGCTGCTTACAACATCGACTAGAAACCCAGAGGTATAAGAACAAACCCAGAGGTATAAGAACAAAAGAAATCTTATCAGCTGTGAACCTACAACGTAAAAACTACAGAACAGATGGATAGAGAACAGATGCTTCAACAAACGCGTGTAGAAGGGCACAAGAGAATGAAAAAACAAAGAAATAGCTTCAGTCTGCTTTCATTATGTTAAGGTATTATCAGAAAAATGCAAAAAGCAAAAAGTCTGTACTCATTATAAGATCAGGAAAACCTCTTCCAAGTAAGACATTCCATAGAGGGTAACAGGATTAAGGACTGTGTGCAGCTGTGGTAAGAAATATGAAACACAAATTAAGAGAAATATATATAAGATAAGACATCAAGAACACGGCAGTTTGTGGCTGCGAATGATGGACAAAGATGAAGAAGAGGCTAAATAAACAGAAATTAATCAATTAATGATGTAGTCAAATGAAGAACAGGCTTGTTGCAACAGAAATATGGCATTGAATGTTAGGCACATTAGCGACCATACTTGCATCAACAGACATTTGGCAGTGATTGCTAGACACAGGTAAAGAAGAGACTTGAAGAGATGGGCATAAGTCAGTGAATGCAAATCACAATTGAAGAAGCGAACTGAAGAAACTGAATTTGGTAGTGAATGTTGAACACCGATGTAGAAAAAACATGAAGTAAAAGAAATATGGCAGTGAGTGTTGGACACAAATAAAAATGAGACTTGAAGTAACAGAAATATGGTAGTAAATGTTAGACACAGATTAAGAAAAGACTTGAAGCAAGAAAAAAATGGAAGTAAATGTTACACACAGACGAAAGAGAGACTTGAAGAAAAAGGAATATGAGATTGAATGCGGGTTACAGATGAAGAAGAGTCTTAAGCAAAAGAAAAATGACAGTAAATGTTGAACGCAGGTGAAGAAAAGACTTCAAGCAACAGAAATGTGGCAGTGAATGTTGGACTCAGATGAAAGAGAGACTTGAAGCAAAAGAAATATAGCAAGGAATGTAGGTGACTTGAAGCAAAGAAATAAGGCAGTAAATCTTAGACACAGATTAAGAAAAGATATGCAGCATAAGAAAACTGGAGGTGAATGTTGCACACAGATAAAGAATAGACATGAAGAAAAAATATGGTATTGAATGTTGGTTAAAAATGGTTGGTTGGTTGGTTGGTTGGTTGTTTTTATTTTATGGCATATCAACCTCGGCGAGTCATTTATTGCCAACTAAATTTTATTTATTTATTGCTGGTAATACATTTTCTTTCAACAATTTATTGTTGTTTTTATATATAATTTTTTCTCTAGTAATACCTTTTTTCTTTTCGAGTATCAAGATTCATTGGGATTTCTTTTTAAGGGCAGGGTCCCCAAGTCCTACCCTTGTTATTTAACCCATAACTGTAGGGAAAAGATGGATCAATACCTTTCCCAAGGGTACCAGTGCTTAAGTAAATGCAGGTTATTCAACTGGAATTCGAACTCGGCTCAGCGATTTATCTTTCCGAGCCGATATCCACTGCACCACAATGCACATCCGTCACTCAACGCTTAAAGCACCTGGTATTCCCAAGCGGTCACCCATCTATGTACTGTCGAGGCTCACCATTGCTTAACTTCGGTGATCGAGCGAAAACCGGTGTATTCAATGTGATATGGCCGTAAGCCGGTCAAAAATGGAGAAGAGCCTTAAACAAAAACAATTTGACAGTGAAAGTTTGACAAAAGTGAAGAAGTGCTTTCAAGCAATAGAAATATGGCAGTGAATGTTGGACACAGTTGAAGAAGAGACTTGAAGCAACAGTAATGACATGGAATGTAGGACAGAAATGAAGAAGTGAATTGAAGCAACAGGGTTATGGCAGCGCATTTTAGACACAGATGGAGATGACTCTTGAAACAACAGGCATATGGCATGAATGTTGAACACAAAGTTAAATGTCTTCAAGAAAAAATATGGCAGTGAATATGAAACACAAATGAAGGTGAGTCTTGAAGCAAAAGAAATATGGCAGTGAATATTTGACAGAGTTGAGGAAGAGATTTGAATAAAAAAATATGGCAGTAAATGTGGGACACATATGAAGAAGAGACTTGAAGCAACTGAAATCTGATTTTACAGAAGGATCATTTGAATAGCGTCAAAATTCTGTGGACTCAGAAAAATTGTCCCGTTATAATTAATCCAAAACTTATTTATAAATGGAACTTTGTCTCTGTGTGTATGTATGTGTGTCTGTGTGTGTATGTGTGTGTGTCTGTGTGTGTGTGTCCGTTACCTATAGACTCCTAAACGGCTGAATAGATTTTCTTGAAAATTTACACAGTTGTACTATAAGCGTCTGCGAGTGTTCTAAGCTAGATTTTGTGTCGAAATACCCTCGATAAATATCGAAAATCGATAATCGAATAAATCGATAATCGAAAAAATCCTTATAGAAGGAGTGGTCCGATTTCAACCGAACTTAAATACACTCATAGACAAAGATATAAAAAAAACAATATTCAGAAGTTTCCAGGTTGCAGTTCTTACAATAGTGCAGAAAATCGATAATATATATATATATATATATATATATATATATATATATGAAAGCCAAGTTGTTTATGTGTGTGTCTGTTTATCTGCCTGCATGTCTGTATTTTTTCAGCCCTTTTATTTTAGTTTTTGCTTCGAGTTTGGCTCAAAGTAGGTATAATTGTAGTTCTTAGTCTCAGCCATGATACCATTTGCAGAGGACTTATTTAATCTTCCAAATTCAGTTTACGACGAAAAAACTTATTTGATATCGATACAAGGAAATCAAAATTTGACTTACACCGATTCATTTTTCTTTCAGTCTACGTTTTCGCTTTAACTGGAAACAACTATTGCTTTTTAGACTTTCGTGCCAACGTCCAAAGAGTCTGGACTCCAGGACCATAGATTAGTTTTGAAGCTTATCTATATCAAATTTTCTGCACTATTGTAAGAACTGCAACCTTAAAACTTCTGAATATCGTTTCTTATGTCTTTGTCTATGAGTGTATCAAATTTCATTAAAATCGGACCACTCCTTCTATAACCCGATTTTTTCGATTATCGATTTTGGATATTTATCGGGGGTACCGCGACACAAAACCGAGCTAGTAGTACAACTGTGTAAATTTTCAAAAAAATCGGTTCAGCCGTTTTGGAGTCTATAGGTAACGGATATACACACACACACACACACATACTCACACACACACATACGCAGAAATGAAATAACGTGTCTGCCTTAATTTTTTCTTATATTTGCTCTATATGCATTTATATAGATATATATATAGAGCTCTCTTAGAGAGTTATCTTTCCATTCTATGTACAGGATACTCCTTTGGACATATCTATATCTACACCGCATGCTTATATATATATATATATATATATATATATATATATATATATATATCAGCACGAAACAAGGTTAATTTCATATTTACAGGCATAATCCAATCTCCCCATCCGTTCTCGATACACGCAGAAATATTGGCGGCCCTGTACACAAGTTTGAACTGATGCAAGAAAAGTGAACGATGATCATGTTCTTTAATATTCAGAATTAAAAGCTTCTATGATTCAAGAATATTTCTTTAAATAAGTTACATATTATGAAACGGAACAGATTAATTATTGTGAATACCAAATTTCACATAATATATACCGTTAATACTATGTTAAAATTGCTTTTTAAAATACTTCATTTTGAGCGGCTATTATTTTTGTAACAACCTATTTTTATACTTATTTTAATGCGGAAATGTTTCGACGCTGTTTTCCCATTAAAGAGGCATTATTTTCTAAATATCTTTCCTTTTGTTAATCAGCCAATGAATTTCCAGAATATTACCTTCAGCATTCCACATTTTAATAAAGAACGGAAAATATTTGATTATTTAACTGATTCCCAACTGCATCCTTAAGTCGTCCTTGCAAGACATGGCATATTTGTAAAGAACGTTAGGCTGATCCGTAGTAGAAGTGAAACTATAGGTTGTCGTGTTATATTACAAGTAATGCGCTTAATATATTTTTGTAGATTCGGCAATGCGTTTTCTTTGACAATGACAAAAGCTAAACTATGATTACCATTGTGTTCAACATGATTTTATTGTTAGCAAAGGAAAGGCTTACGGATCATGTTTGATAAATATTTCATAATTTCTTATTTGATCAAGGTTTGTTTTATCTATCGAAAATTTCTACAATGTTTTCCAGTTTATTGTTTGTTTTTATCCTTTCCCCCTGAGCAAATCGATAAATGTTATTAAGACAGAAGAGTAACCGAGAGCAAAAGAAGCAGAACTGATAATTAACTAGAGGATGCAAAGAAAAAGATGACACTTGACATTACATTTAAATTTTTGAAAGGTTGACTGAAAAGAAAGAAGCCGGAAGAGATTTCCACAAGGAGAAAGCGAACGAGAAAAACATTTTGTACTGAATTTACGGTAACAATTATAAATGTCCAGATTTAAATTATGGAAACTCACTGCCAATCTATTAATGACCTTCAGCTGGTAAAGAATAAGTATCAATAAAGAAAGATCATATAAAAATTATTTTTTATATACAATTAAGGTAGTAATGACTCCTAATACTATCACACGAACGCAGGTGGCCTTCAAGGCTCTATTCTAGGGTCTACGCTTTTTCTTATCTATATTAACGATTTCCCCGATGTAATAAGATCCCAAGTAGTCATATACGTGACGACATTACGTTTTATTCTCGCCTCGATCAAAAATCTGCCGTGGCCGTAAAAGCAAACCTCACTGCCGAACTTGAAAAGGACCTCCAATCCGTGGTGGACTGGGGTAAGAAATGGCTCGTGAACTGTAATGCTTCTAAAACGAAACTGCTATCTATTTATCAGTAAAGACAATCCCTCTTACCCCCATTATCATGGATCAGGCTATTCTACCCAAAAGTAAAACACTGCGCTATCTCAAGTTAACTCTCACAAAAGGCCTCAAATGAAATGTCTACATATAATCCATAGCTAAATCCACTGCTAAGAAGATCGGTTCTCTGTGCAGGGCCAGGAAGTTTTCCCGTCTGAAACAATCCTGCACACATACAAACCTAACATCCGGCCGTGCATTGAATACTGCTTCCATATCTAGCCGAGTGCTCCTGCTATCCACATAGGGGTCCTTGACAAAATTCAGCGGAGAATCTACAATAAGATCGATCCCGACTTGGCAGCTCGGATACAGTCACTTTCTCAGCGGCGCAGTGTGGCTTCCCTGTGTCTCTTCCAGAAGTACTTTCACGGCTTCTGCTCTGATGAACTTAGCTCACTGGTGCCCCCTACATAGGAATTTACTCGAGCAACAAGATTATCAACTAGGTCCTACTCTTTTCTTGTGAAACCAATAAGATGTAAACGCAAATTCTACTCCCTCGGATTCTTTTCTCGCACTTCCCGCCTGTGGAATTTTCTTCTGTTTACTTACTTCTACAGCTACAATCTCTAAGAATTTAAGTGTAAAATCAATAGTCTGTTTCTATTTCACTAACATGCATCCTCTCTCCCCCCTCTCTCTCTCTCTCATTAACTCATGCTCTCGTCTCATTAGTATTCTCATCCATCTCTTACCCACTTCCTGACACCCCTTGTATTTTGTCACTTATTCTCATAACTTTCCTCATATGTAACCCCGTGCACACAAGTTGCAGTATAATGCCTTGATTGGGGCGATACGATTATAAAAAGAATATCGTGTTCCTTAAGAAAGTTGGCGATAATGTCTCTCCTAACACTGCCTATTGTTTGTTGTTGTATACCGTTCTGACATCCGTTTACCTATGTCAGGCAACTAGGTCCTTGTTATCGCCCTTTATCTTTCTTCACTCACATAAGCTCTTGTTGTGTTAAAAATTCCATATCCTTCTACCTAATTATGCGTCCAAAACATTTTAGCTGTGTATGAAAGTTATTTTTGTTACCATTTTCTTAATGGATTCATCCAGAGAATTCTCGGTATATTGAACACATAGCTGTCTCTAATTTCCTCTTCATCTGCGGTGAGATGGTTCATTATTCACTGCGATATACGATGGCAGAAAACATAAAACAATTCCATACTACTGTTTTTGTTTCTAACGTGAGGACATTTATAGAAAAGGCACCAAGGATCTAATTACCTTCAGCGTATTTATGAACATAGTAGATGTGTCTGTAGTCAAAAACTGTTTGAGAATATCCGATCTGATGAATCCAGTCGATAAGAATGATTATAAGTTTTGTGTTTAGAAACGTCTGCTACAAGTCGTCTAATCATTATTTTCTTTTCATTAAATGTAAGTAGACATTAGAGTGTGTTGATAGCAAAAAAGAATAAAAAATAAAAATAAATAAATAAATAAAATAAAACTGCGAAAGCGTGGGCTGTTGACTGAAACGTCAAAATTAACTAAATACAAAAATTCAGTCTCTGTGCTATTCAGTGAAGTGCCATACGTAATGCACGCACGAGCGAACAGTTCTCAAAAGAGACATGACTGATTGAGCAGAAGATTTTCTTGCAGTAAGTTAGCATTACTTTCTGAAGTAAACCGGTTGCCAACAAAGGCTATATAACCTAGTATGTTCTGCTATTTAACCCATATCAGGAGGAGGAAGTGACGGATCAATACCTTTTCTAAGGGTATATGAGCGTATTTGCGAGGAATTCGACTGGAATTCACTACAGGGTTGCGATGATTCAAACATGCTAATCAATACTTCGCGTCAAGATAACTTAATATTAATAAATATGAGTGCATATGTAAAATATGATCATTTACTGTTCCCCTACGTTTGGACTTCGTTGTCTCTCTCTCTCGCTCTCTCTCATATATATATATATATATATTATATATATATATATATATATATATATATATATTATCATGTTTCGTTAAAAACGTATGACAAAGATGATTTTATTAATTTTTATTTTATTTTTTCATTATTCTAAATATTTTTGCTAAAGATAATGAGTGTAAAATTGTTCCATAATTTTCGACTTTCCAAGTGCTTTCAGTGACTTCACTGGTCATTTTCAAGGATGCTATTTTTTCGATGTTGTTATTATGAACTCATGTTTGAATTCAATGTAATTGTTGTATTTTTAAAAAGAAGTGTTCTTGAAAGCTCTTACGTGATGCGTGTGGGTGGCCATTGCGCGAGCGTCTGTCTCTATTTTTAAAAGAATTTCAATACTCTATTTCCGCTGTAATATAAGAATGATACGAGGAAAAAATTGTTTAATATATATAGGGCCTCTCTTATAGCGAGGTGCTTTTAATATTGTGCTTTAAAAATATTTTTGAATTTTTAACCAAAAATTATCTTATGGATCTTGTAAATGATAGGTTAATAAATGTTTTTTCTTGTTTTTTATTGCACTAGTATTATTAGATGGGTGACATGTAAGGCGTCTCATCAGAGAAGTGGCAGTATATCCAATATAAGTAATTGACTTATGACAATAAACGCAATTTTGTACAAGGCATTGAAATTCATACACTATATTAGTCATCGCTAGTTTAGATTTAATAGGTTTATTTTGATTAGAAACAAGTTTTGCAGTATTCTATTATATTATAGATTTTACATGTTTTTGAGAAATTACGATAGAATTATGGTGTTTAATAATTTTTAATAATATATTATTAAAATGCATGCATGTATAATGATTATTAAAATAAATTAAATATTTGACGCACAATGCGAAAAAAACTTTTAATTTAACAAATTTAAAAGAAATGTAATGTCCAACTAAAACGAAGTGGGTTTCGAAAGAAAACGGATGGAAAGTCTTTCTCGATGTTAAGAAAGAAGTGCTGAAATATAACAAAATAGAAGGAAAATAATTGAAAGAATAAGTATGAAAAAGAAAAAGAAACAAGGATGGAAAAGGAATTGAGAATATGATATGTAAAAGTCCCAAGTAAAACAATTTAAGGAATGAAAGAAGAAAATAGAGTAAAAAGAATAAAGGTGAAAGAAAAAATAATAATAAGAAGAAAAAACAAAAGAAAATAAAATAAAAGAAAGTAACGACAGAAAAAATAAGATGAAGAAAAAGAAAAGGAAGAAAAAAGAAGAAACAAACACAATATAAAGAAGAAGTAAGGCAAAGCAATTAAGAAAAGTAAAAAGAGAATGTATGATAACTTTAAAATATAAGTAATAATAAAACGAAGGGGAAACAAAAGAATTAAGGAATAATAAAACGAAGGTGAAACAAAGAATTAAGGAATAAAAAACGAAGGGGAAACAAAAAATTAAGAAATAATAAAATGAAGGGGAAACAAAGAATTAAGGAATAATAAAATAAAGGGGAAACAAAGAATTAAGAAATAAAGAAACGACGGGGAAACTAAAAATTAAGGAATAATTAAACGAAGGAGAAACAAAAAATTAAGAAATAATAAAAAAAGGGAAACATGGAATTAAGAAATAATAAAACGAAGTGGAAACAAGTATTAAGGAATAATAAAACGAAGGGGAAAAAAGATGGGGGGAAAGTGTCACCAAAGAAAGGAAATAGTAAAAAGTTGATAAAAGAAAAAAAAAGGAAGAGTTAAAAGTAAAAAGAACGGATAAAAGAAAACAATAATAATAAAAAGAAAGGATCAAAAAGATGAAAGAAAATAAGTAAAAGAATGAAAAATAGAAAAACGAAGAAAATGGAAAATGGAAAAAATGAATAATGGAGAATTCAAAGAAATAAAGAAGAGAAAAAGAAGAAAATGCTAAAAATATAAGAATATCAAATGACAAAGAAAAAAATAAGGAAAACATATGAAAAAAGAGAAAATTCAGAAAACATTCAGAAAAAAAGAAAGACGAAGAATACTATAGAATGATAAAAATGTCGAAAATATTAAAAAAATATCATTGAAGGAATGAAAAGAATACTATAATTAGAAATAAGTGTAAGAAAGAAGATAAATATGAATTAAATTTAGAAAATTGGAAACTCAAGAAAAAAGTGAAAAAATAAAATTAGATGTAGTCAGATAAAACAAAAACAAATTATTTTTTTTAAAAAACGAAAGAAGGTGAACGTAAAAGGATGAAAAACTTAAAAAAAAGAAAAATTAAAAAGAAAGAAAAAAGAAGCGAAAAACAGGAAGAACAGAAAAATGAAAATAAAAGACGAAGTAGAAATTGAGTAGAACAAACCTATAGAAAATGCAAGAAACAATGGCAACAATTGGATCGACTTCGTCAAAAACCATTAAGAATAATAAAACAAAAGAAACGCAAAGTATATTCATATCTTCCCACACCCCAACACTTCGCTTCTCCAGATTTCCCTTGAGAAATTAAATTCCTAGTAACTGGCGGCACATTTTTCTGCCTAAAATTTGCAGTCAACTGTCAAAGCGCATGCTCACTATACCAATATTACATTTACAACACAGGCAACTAAAAGCGTACAGATAAATGCCTGGACGACTGTTTTTTTCTCAAGGAACATAAGAATCTTTATGAAAATGAAAAATGAAATATGCAAGAATATACTGATTACATATTCCAACATGCGACGAAATTAACCCGTATTATACTGATTGGTTTTCAATTTCATCGTTCTACATCATACCTTTCAAGAAGATTGTCGAGATTAAAACAATTTATTATTTTATTTTTATCATATATTAAGTTAATGGTTATTGTGCGTTGCAATCTTGCACAGATTGGTCATAATTCGGATGGTCAGTCAGTCAGTTAAGTGCCATACGTGATATACGCTTGGGCGATCATATCTCGAAAGAGACATGACTGGCTGGGCAGAAGATTATCCCGCAGTAGGTTGCCATTGCTTTCTGAGGTAGATTGGTTGCCAGCCAAGGCTATAGAACGTAATCTGTCCTGTTATTTAACCCATAACTGGAAGGAAGAGACGGATTAATACCTTTCCCAACGATATTTGCGCGTAAGTGAAGGCAATGAATTCAACTGGAATTTGAACTCCGATTTCTCGTTCCGAGCCGATATCCACGGCACTACAACGCACATTCAATTCGGATGGACATGTCTCAAATTATCTTAAGACCTCAGTGTTTGTAATCAAATTGATTCCCCATGAATATCTTATTTAATCGAGATGAAATAAATCCGATTTCATAAAAACACTTATCTTCCTTCTTTTATGTATATATTCTTTTATGTGCTGGCTTTCTCAAGGACGCAGGCGATCATGGACCTCCACATCCTCCTATCTCTTGCAGCTCACAATACCTTTTCTCTTGGTATTTCTCCCAAATCCTGCTTTGCGTTCCACTTTTTCAATCCCATTATGCATGACAAGCGTTGATTCCCTTGTCTCTCTTTCCCGCTATCCGTCCCGTTAGTATCAGAATCTCTAAGCTCTCTTTCCTCATTACGTGCCCTTGAAACTTCAACTGTTTTTCCATGATGTTATCTATGTTTCCTTTTCGTTTCCATCCTCTACTAAACACTGTCACGGCTCACAGGTTCGATCTCTGGTATTCTAACCATATTTCGGTTGTTTCAGGTCTTTCGTTAATTTTTGATGAAATAGTCCAGCATTGGCTGCCATATTGAAAGACATACATCACATAATATCCAGTACTCTTTTCATTGTTTTCAACGAGATTTTTCTGTCTCTCAGTACTCTGCTTTATCTTTTGAAATGCGTCCTTGGTCATCCCAATACGCCTTCGGATATCAGTGTTCTGTTGGTGCAGTTCCAATGTATGTAAATTTCTTCATCTGCCGAATTTGTTGGTAAGGGTCTTCAACCATACACAGAGGCCTACATCACATTAATTGAGGAGGCTTCAAGAGTGTGTCTGCTAGAAGTCTCTCTGTCTGTGAACAGGACTTTACACTATGCAACATGAGCAGAAGAACCGAGTCATGGCTGTCAGACAATTTCTGCAAACACATCGGCACTTACATTTGACCAACCCTCTTCATTGTGGTCGCATTTAAGTAAGGAACAGAACAGCTCATTTAAAGCTAGTGATGCTCTGAAGGCAACGTTTATGGCAGCATTCACTAACTTAAAGAACATGACTCACCTCTATATCCACTGGGCTAAGTGACTTTACCCAAAACAGCTGTGAGTTCAATACCGGGCTACAGCAGTGAGAAACAAGTAAATTAGAGAGTCCGGTTAGAGGGAGATAAATCATGACTTCCAAATGAGGCTTCGCACACGTCTTGAGAATGATATAACCCAGTGATCGTAATAAATGGTTAGGCTCGAAATTTCTAGAAACTGAAGAAGGCCGGAGTATACAACAACCGAAACGTTGTACAAATGGTAGCGAAGATGAGGACAATAGTCCGAATAATGTAAATACTCTCTATGTGTTTGTTATCTTTTTTATTGGCATACATGTTTTGACATCAGGGAGCAAAACTAAAGATCATTACTTAGCAGGTGTAAGAAGAGAATGACACGATATTCTCTAAGAACATATTCAATGTGTTGTCTTTTTGTTAAAAATAAAGAACAAATAAACAGGCAAACCGGAAGTTAATTTTCATTGTGTTATAAAGAACTAAGTTTCTTTTTTTTTTCTTTTAATTCAGTGTGTTAAGCTTTCATTCAATTATGAGAAGAGCTGTAAGTGAAGGCTTGCACACAACTTAATGTCTGATAAATTTTGTCACCCTTGAGAAGTGTTATATACAATCATGTATAAATAAAGATTCGCTGGTAAAAAGAAAAAAATCTTATTCCGCCTATTTTCTTCTTTGATAATTTCATTGTTTAAGCATTGCTCTATTTAATGCTTTACATTTTTGGCTTTATTTTTCTTCTTTTTTCTTTTCTTCCATCTTCTTTAAATATTTTCATTCATTTCATTAATTCAGTTATATGGGCTATCATGACCTTAGTCGTTTAACATACAGCGTGGTCCAAAGATAGATGAATGAAATAGGTTTGTGTAACGGTTACATAAAAAATGGTGCTGCTTCACATTATTCAAGAGCAGTCCGTGAGTATCTTAAAGAAACATTATCTGAGGAACGGATTGGCGGAAGAGCTCTAATTTACTGACCAGCGCGTTCTGCTGACTTGACCCCAATAGATTTTTTTTCTTTTGGAATTACTCAAAGTCAAGTTTTATTGTCGAAAACCAAGAAGTGTTGATGATTTGAAAAATTACATAAGTGATGCATTTCAAGAAATTAATACACAAAGCCACTTGTACAAAAATGTCTGTTGAAGTGTGAGAGGAGGACTATAAACCAGTGTAAATTGGTATAGACAACAGTTTGAGCACCTGGGTTGATAAATTTTAAGCGCTTCTGTTTTATTGTACATATTCAAATTTAATTAATATAATTGTATATATAATCTTAAAATGAATTATATACTTTGGGCTACTTTATATATTCGCTAGCGCCTCTGCGTCAAGACAAGATCCGTAATGTGGTCTTTCAAATCTTTAAAATGAATTCGATTCTCACTAATTTGCCTTACTTTTAAGCATTATTTTACGCTTAGTAAATGTGCGTTGTGGTGCAGTGAATATTGTCTCAGAACGAGAAAGCGGGGATCCGATTTCAATTCCTATTGAATTCCTTGCATTCACTCAAGCGTAAAAACTTTTATTAAAAGTTTATTTACTCCTCCCAGTTATGGGTTAAATAACAGAACAGATTGGGTTCTTTAGTCTTGGCTGGCAATCAGTCTACCGCTGAAAGTAAAGGCAACCTACTGCGGGATAATCTTCAGCCCAGTCAGTCATGCTTCTTTTGAGACATGATCGCCCAAGCGTGTATCACCTATGGCATTTAACTGACTGGAATAATAATCGGCTCAGAACGAAAAATTGGAAAGCCATGTTTGAGTTGCAGTTGAATTCGTTGCATTGACTTACGCGCAAATACATTTGTGAAATACATTAATCCGTAACTTACCACCAGCTATGGGTCAAATAACATGACAGATTGAGTTTTATATCTTTGGTTGGCAAACAGTCTACTGCAACAAACAATGGCAAACTAGTGCGGGAAACTCTTCTGACTAGTCAGTCATGTCTCTTTCGAGACATGATCGCCCAAGCGTGTATCGTGTATGGCACTTAACTGACTGAAATAACAACCACTTTACTCTAGCCTTTGTAAATCGGTTGTTTTATTTTTTTACCAAACACCGCAGCTTTTCTTTTTGTTTGTCATTGGTATTGTTCTATTAGCTTCTAGTATTTCTTCGTTCTCTTTCTTCATTTCACATTTCCTGACTATATAATCGTCAAACCTCGACGGATATTCGTCCCGGCTGTACGCCTTCCGAAAATTGTCACTTAAAAACAGCGATCGACACCAAAGCTGTCCAAGATGAAGGAATGTATCTCTGGCTCCTTTTCAAAATGATTTCATATCAAGAACCTGGCCATTGAAACTTGGCACTCATACAAAGAATTGGTTGAGCAACAACACAGAACCAGAGACAGCAAAGCGACTGATTCGATTTTCACGCGTTCCTCATTGAAACTAATGCTCTATGTTTTTCCCAGACAAACTTATATTCTGATGGCAAATCCAACACACCTCTTATTAATGATACTTTCTTTTACAATACGCTGGGAAGATAAAGTTCCCCTTATTATTAATATATTATTATTAGATTTTCAACATGATATTATTTTTGCAGTCTGTCACAAAAAGTTTTTCTCAAAAAATCTCCCGAAAAACTGCATCTTCGCTCCCACAAAAAATATGAAATATCAAAAAGACGATTTTTTCTTTGACACCGCTAATATCTACCTTCACACCCTGTCAAGTTTTTGTAAATGTTTTTTTCAAAGGAATAATTTGAATTGTAATAAACTCTAAAAAAATAAAAATAAAAATGAATTTATATATTTTTGTTCTCGAAAATTTACAGCAAGATTAATACGCACTGTTTATATATATAACTATTACTTACAAGAATAATTTTATATTTATATCATTCTTAAAACTAATATAATTAAAACCACTGTAATCCGGCCTTCTTCAGGTGATAGGAAGTCGGAGTGAATACGCTATTTGAATGCGGGGAACATTGTTCTATTTAGACGTGTCATGATTCTTCAGTATCAAACATCTATAACTCAACTCTCCTATGACTGGTTCAGCTACGCTATAAGCAGGAATTTAACTCACAGAACTTTGGGTTAGTTCAATGGAGTCAATCAACGCTTTTAACCATTATGCCATGTATCATCGTGGAAGAAGGCCGGAGAGTACAACGAGCGAATCGTCGTAAACATGACAACAAAAACAAGTGTCCGAACATTGTAAATAAATAAAACACTGCACTTTAATTTTTGTATTCATAAATTGGTACGGTTATAATTCATCCACATAAAAACGGTTTGCTCTATTACAGAAAAATGTGAGGCTAGTCTTCCCGCCGGAATCGAAACTCGACAGATTTGGTGTTAGTCGGAGTGACTACTACCTAAGGTTTCAGCACATAGCTGAGAGAGGGAGAAAATTCATTGTTGAAGAGTAACATATAACTTTTTATTCGACCTGAACAAAATGCAGAAAGCACTGGACAGTCGTTTCGTCCTATATTTGGAATTCTTCAGCAGTGCGCATCCACGAAATTGAATCGAACCCAGACAATTTTTGGTTAATAAGCTGTTATTATACCAACTGTATCACGGGTCATGGTGAGGAAGAGGTGACAAATTGAACTCGATGAAGCGTCCCGCCTTTCACAAATAACGTGGAACAGCTCATCCGAACTCCTTTACTCATAGGACAGAGCCTCCCTGAACCACGAATTCTCCAACACAAGCCGCTAAATCCATAGCATATTAAGCTGGTTAAAGCACAGAGATATAACAGAAGTAGTAGGAGGATTTGAACAATTATTAAGTAATTCATCCAATATTTTATTCGACCTCAACAGAATGCAGAAAACACTGGACGGCCGTTTCGTCCTATATTTGGGACTCTTCAGCAGTGCGCATCCACTACCAGGAATTGAACCCAGTCAGTTTTTGGTTATTAAGCTGATGTTATACCAACTGTACCACGGGCCCTGTTGACGAAGCGGTGAGGAATTAAACTCGATGAAGCGCCGCCCATTCACAAATTCTGTGGTCGAGCTCACCCGTAGGATAGTGCCTCCCAGAGCTACTACTTCAGTTATATATATATATATATATATATATATATATATATATATATATATATATATATATAATTTATAAAAGATTTTTTATTATTACAATGGGTAATACATATTTCACAGCGTTTTTATTGTTATTATCGCAGCTCGTCAGATCCAAATGGTACAACAGTTGGTAATCAAATATACCCAACGAAAAATTCCTTTTCTTTTATATAATTTTACTTAGACGCTCATATGTCCACATTAGAACAGACATTTGTAACGGTTATTTACTAAAATTTCTCGCTCATTCGAAAAAGAACCCTAAAGTAAGAGGAAAGCGAGAATTAATAAAAGATAGGCGATTGATTAATCCAAAGAAGAGAAAAAAGTTGAAAAAGAAAAAAGCGAAAAAAAAAGGGGAAGCAGAAAAACAGAATGGAAAGCAAGAAGAGAAAAAGAAGTGACAAAGGGTTACAATAACAGGAAATGCCGTATCAAAGAAATTACAAAAATACCTATAAATATAATAATTATAAACAAATAAAAATAAAAATAAAATGAAAATAAAAATATAATAATCAATAGATGTAAACTAATACTAACCTGACGTGGAAAGTGTAGCTATAATATGATATTAACATACATGTTAAATTTAACATTGAAATTTAATTTAAAACATAATAGGATATATCTACGGTACTAAACTAAATTGTGCAATATAATTTCAATACATTTTGAACAAATAACTACTCTTACTAGAATCCTAAAATATCCTATCAATTTAAAAAAACATTAGTTAAAATAATTAAATCATTAAAAAACGAAACGTTAGAAAGATAAACATAAAAGGAGGGTGGGGGAAATTAAAAAGAAAGTTACACAAATTAGAACACTATAGAAAAGAATTTAAATTAAAATAATTTAAAATAAATTTCATATGTCAACGTATCAGGTATAAACCAACGTTTATACCTTAATATTCATACTTAGAAACGCGATATGGGATTTCACCTTAAATTAAAATATACTGATTCTAGGGTATATTAGCGGTGAAAAATAAATCATAAATCATACATCCTAATATAAATTGTAATATAACCACTAGTAATAATTTATTTAAAATAAAGTTAAAATAAAAATTCTTTGTAAGAAAAACTAAATAAAAAATTTAAATATAAACAAAAATCCTCATAATATATGAGTATAATAATACTCATAATAGACAATAATAATAAAATAATTATAAAAAATTTAATAATAGAAAATAGAAATTCGTACTATATATATATATATATATATATATATATATATATATATGTGTGTGTGTGTGTTTATCAAATAAAATTTCTATCAAACTTTAATAATAAAAATGATGATAGTAATAACAATAATACTCATTCTATAACAAACTAGAAAAAACAAATATAAAATATACCTATAAACATAATAATTATAAAAATAAAAATAATAAACACAAAATATTACAAAAAATTTTTAAAATTAAAATTTAAAATGTAAAAATTACAAAAAATACAACCTCTGCTGTAAAAAGATATTAACAGCCCATTCCAGAATAAAAAAAAACACTTTTTTAAATTAAATTAATGTAAATTAATATAATTTACATTAATTCAAATCACAATCACGATTTATCTATACTATTTTAGTAGTTCTTTAGGGACATTATATTTTATAATCATCAATTTCTCCTTTAGGCATAAATTGCACATGTCTCTGAAACTGTTGGGAGTATTAGCGTATTTCACAATCCTCCATCTGACCAGTGAGGTAAATCCTCCGTCTTTAATATTCCAATTTTGCTTAGATAGAGCAGTTTGATTTTTCAAGGAGGCGTTGGAGAAAGATTCTCTGTGGTTCTATAATTTCTGCTTCCAACTACCTGCAGATATCCCTGTGTAAACATTTTTATTGTTGGGGTCCTCCACTGGACAAATAGTGGCTTCATAAATAGCTTTTACGGAATTACAACTGCCATGAACGGGACAATTTGTCTCATTGATGCAATTACAAGAAGGCTTGTCTATCGAAGGTTTGCTAAAGAAGTCTCGAAGTAATTTGTTATTATGTGAATTGACTATGTTTTGCCTGTTTTTGTTGTAGAATAACTAATTTTAAGAGTTTGTCTATTGAACAATTCACTTAAGGGGTGGTGTTGGTGGAAGGGTTTGCTAAAAAAGTATCTACCTATTTTTAGATTGGACAACATGCAGAAAGGAGGGTTGAACCATATTAATTTTATTTTTGTAACTTTACTTTTGTTTCTAGGTTTGTCTTTGAATTTTTCGTCGTATAATATTTCATCTTTAAAATCACTCTTCTTTAGGGCTTCGTTGTATATTGTTTTATTCTCATCAAATATTTCTTTATTAGAAGATAATTTATTAATTCTAATTTTGACTGTTTTGGGTATTTGTTTTAGGATTTTATTTCTTATAACCACCCTAAAATGATTATAAAGTATCCTAACCACCCTAAAAATCTAAAAAAAATAAATATTACCCATCCAGGACAATTAGTGGTAGAAGAAATGGAAAATATTTAACTGGAAAAGGTTACATATTTGTTTTTTAATAAATTTCTCTCTATCCATATATATTCTCTCTATCCATATATATCACATGCAAATTCTTGCAAACCTTAAATTGCCTGAACAGGTGCAAATGATAATACCGAACTATAACAGCTTTTGTGTAGTGGCGAAAATTGTTTTTATTTTAAATACCAATAACAATTAAATAGTACTCTCTCTCTCTCTCTCTCTCTCTCTCTATATATATATATATATATATATATATATATATATAACAGGATGGAAAAAGTCTCTTTAATCTAACATGTTTACAAGCTTCTTCAGTTATTTTTAACGATGAATGATTTAAAAACTTTATATATTTTTTTAAAAATACACAGAAACAGTACGTAGATTTAGAATTTTTGTTTAATCGTATCACCCCGAGAAAGGCGGTAATGCCACTGATGTGCAGGGGCTACATAAGTGTAAGAAGATAAATTAGAAGAGAGTGAAGAGGAAGACGAAGCAGTTAGAAAGGAGCAATAGAGGGATGAGAATGCAGGTGTGATGACAGTTTCAAAGGTGGAGAGAAAGGAGAGGCCATACGGGGTGGGGAAAGAACTAGAGTCAAGTGGTTAATAGATGAGTATTGACGTTGCATTTAAATTCCTGGAGGAGGTTGTAGCCGGCAGGAAAGCAAGAATATGGGAGCGAGTTCCACAAGCGGGAAGTGAGAGAGAAGAACCTGCAGGAGTAGAATTATCGTCTGCATTTGGCTAACCTAACTGTGAACGAGTGGGACCTAGTTGCCAATCTGGTTGCACGAGTAAACACCTGTTGAGGAGGCACCAGTGACTTAAGTTCGTTGGAGCAGAAGCCATGAAAGTATTTATAGAACAGACAAAAGGAGCCCACATTTAGTCGGTGGGGAAGTGGCTGTAGTCGAGCCGCCAAGTCAGTACCTATCACATTACTAATTCTCCTTTGGAGCCTGTCGAGAGCACCTGACCATATATCCTGGACCGACACAGTGACCCAACCTTCTTAGCAGTGGATTTAGCTATGGACTCGATGTAGTGGTTCCATTTGAGATCGGAAGAGAGGGTAAGGCCGAGGAGGCGCAGTGTATCGCTCTCAGGGAGAATCGCTTGGTCCATGCTTATGAGAGGCAGGAGAGGTTGCCTGTGAGGATTGACAAACAACAACTTGGTCTTAGACGCATTGAAATTGACAAGTCACTTCTTGCCCAATTCACCACAGAGTGTAGATCCCATTCAAGGTCAGCAGCGAGATTATGTTTGTCCGCCACGGCGGGTTTCTTACTGATGCGGGAGTAAATTGTGGTGTCATCTGCGTAGATGCCTACTTGGTACTTGATCTCATCTGGGATGTCATTGATGAAAATAAGGAAGAGCGTTGAGCCCAAGATAGAGCCCTGTAGGACACCAGCATTTGTGCTGTAAGAATGAAGAGGCATGCCGATTCAAAAACGACCTTCATTTTGCGGTTATTTAAAAAAGATTGGATTAGATCAAACAAGCGTCCGGTAATAGCGTAACCACAGCTTGCATAGAAGGCCAGAATGCCAAACCCTCTCAAAAGCCTTGAAGATGACCAGAGCAAGAGCACGAGCCACGCCTGACTCATCAAGGTCCTGGAGCATGTACTCAGTAACGGTTGTTAGCATGTCGGCTGTGGACCTAGCAAAGCGGAAGCCATACCGCCTGTGAGAGTAGAGTTTGTGGGCAGTAAGATGTTGAACTATTTCAGCATTAATTATGGCCTCGAACACTTTCCCGAAAATTGGTAGAAGTCTAATAGGGCGATAGTTAGATGGGTCCGAGGGTTCACCACAGTTCTTAAATACAGGAACGACTGAAGGGAACTTCCAGCATGCAGGAAAACAGAAAGCAGAGAGGCAGTAGTTATACAGTTTAGAGAGGACAGTGGAGAGTTCAGGAGCACACATTTTAAGGACTCTCACCGGCATTCCATCACCACCGCTCGCCTTATGGGGGTCAAGATTTCGTACAGTTTGGCCTCAGTTCTAATAGGGAAGTCGGGTGAGGGTACTCCAGATGAGTCAAATGTGGAGCTGGATGAGAATCTGCGAGCAAAGCACTCAGCCATGTCCGCAGATGACGTGAGAACATCAAATTCATTGATTAAAGGAGGTATTGGGGATTTGCTAATTTTCAGCACCCGTTTGCATAACCGCCAATAGTTCTTGGAGCCGAACTTGCGATCAGCTATGCTCTGTCGCATTCTCTCAGCAAACAACCGTTTGGCATCATTCAGGATTCTCTTGCACTCATTACGAGCAGACGTGAATTGGCGCCTATTGTGATCAGATGACTGTCTTCGGAATTATCGAAGGTAATGATTTCTGTGGGCAATGGCGACCGAAAAAGAAAAAGTTCCAGCGACAATTTGTTTATCGCTCGTAATAACATTAAATTAATTGCGCAAACTAAACGCCAAGACGATCTATGGGCTATTTTTAAGAATAACCATCGCCGATTTGTTAATTAATCATAGGCACGTGAGAACAGCTAGAACACATGATTGTGCGGGAAATTTCAACAAGTGTATGTGAACCACCTGTGCCAGTATTTAAAGGAAGAAACCCAGTGGGAAGTTCAGTTCGGACAGGAAGCAGACGTCCATGCAAGCCGACGTGTAATAGACAGAACAACAATCGCCCACCTCGTTCGCAATACGCTGTGAACTTGAATCCTCAAGTGAGATAATTATTTTCCAAGTACAATGCCAAAGATATATTCAACGAACTCTTCTTCATTCAAAATATTCCTCAAGAAACTTTCATCATTCAAAATATTCACAGAACTGTTCAATGTTAATTGTTTTAAATTCTCTCTTGAACATACAAACAATATATCTTTACTGAATAATATTATCTATTTTCATTTCAGCAAAATATTGCAACTCTTAATTTGTGCATTATATATTTTTACTTTGACTCACACTGTGAACTTTTTAAATTAACATTTTTAGCCTCTTCAAACATTGCTTGCAACTGATTTAAACATTTTTTTTTATCTTTGTTTGTTGAAATACATTATTATTTGTTATTTGTTACTATAACCATTTGTTGGTCTTCTCCACTGAATTCAAAGTTAATTATAAATAATGGGTGTTGAATTATACATGTAGTGCAATTCCGTCATAGATTACATGCAGAAATTAGGCTTCTGTGGGCATTGAATAATGAACTGACCGGTCATAACTCTGCACATATTCAGTTACACGTAAAATGAAATTCATCTTTGATAATGGCTAGAATTATAGCCAAGAGCGCCCAACGACATAAAACATTTAGACAATATTCATCAATAATCTCTCCGATGTCATCAGTTCAGAACTAAGTCTATATGTAGATAACACTAACATTAACTTCTGACTGAATAGCAACTCCGACAGATTTGACAAAGTAATCTTGGCAGCTGCACTTGAAAAGGTGATCCAACCAGTGGTTAGTTGTGGTAAGAAATGGCTTGTCAATTTCAGTGCCTCACAAATTAAGCTGATTTCATATGACCACCATAAAGAACCTTCCCACAATCACCATAGCCGACGCTAGACAACAGGATATTAACGAACTACGCATTTATTGCCTAAGGTCATGGTATTTAATGACGTTTTTGTCGAAGGCTCACTAGGAATATGAGAATACATTTACATTGTGTAGGGATTTTTCTTTTTACCATTTTATAAAAAGAAGTAAACATTGAAGTAAAAATTGAAAATGAAACAAAACCTAAGCGCCACACATGCCGTAGTGGTGGTAAATGGATCTTTACCAAATACAAAACTATGGCGTTGGATAGCTCATTTTAGCCACAATTCTTTATATTTGGCTAAATACGCGAAAATGCAAATAAGTATTTCTTTAAATGTATATATCCTGCTACTTTTGATCCTATTCAGGTCAGCAAAACGCCTACATAGATACAAAAAAGAGTTCATTCAGTTAAAATTCTGTTGTATATCTTAAGATTCTTGATAAAACCTAAAAAGGAATCGGGAATGTATTCGATAGCTAGAAATTTCAAAAATTTAAATGCAACATCAGTCGCTATCTTCTGTTTACTTTAATTGTCTCCATTTAAAAATTTTTTTTTCAAACCTCTTTATTCTCAGGGGAATGTTTTATCTTCACTCCCTCTAACTCTCTACGTACAAATGATGGCATTCAAGCCTTGCTTTGAGTGAAATGACTAGTATATATATATATATATATATATATATATATATTCTCTTTATGCATCGCCCATTCAATAATGAATTAGAGCACACTGGCTATTGGGTGTGTATAATGATAGTATACACACTTAAAAGTCAGCCATCTTCTACCGAGCACCCATAGCCCAGAGGTAGAATTGCCGACTGACGCCAATTCGGTCGGGTTTCAATCCTGGGTTAAAAGCAATCAAAGTCTAACCGTACTGATGACGTGTGATACAGCGAAACAGATGTGTCTGCGGATGACTATATATATATATATATATAACAATACAAATTCCCTGTGATTTTATAGTCATTTTAGCGTTTGAAATCGCTTCGTCGGTGACCTAAAAATTATGTAAAATATGTGTTTGTTTAATTATGTGTGTAGAAAAAGAAAACAAAAGAAAAAGTTAGAAGGAAAGAAAAGATAGGAAGAAAGAAAAAGACAAAAAGAGGAATAGAAATCGAAGAAAGAGGAAGAACAAAAGTGTGTCAGATTGGAAGTCAGAATAAACGCTGGCAAAGAGGATACATTAAAAAAAGTTCTCTGACAAATAATATGGTTTCCGCTTCAACAGGTCTGCTGTTGATATGCACACGACCATCACTGAGTATATACACGAGCCCAAATAGTTGCTCTAGACATCTCCAAAGCGTTCAACAGAGTATGGCATGCTGGCCTTTATGCAAACATCGGGACTATGGTAAAAATTGACAGTTGTTCGACCTAATCCATTCATATCTTACAAATCACACAATTAAGGTAGTATTGAACGAACACGCCTCCCAATACTATCACACAAACGCGGGCGTCCCTCAAGGATATTCTAGGTCCCATGCTTTTCCTTATCTACATTAATGACCTCCCCGATGTAATACAATCCCAAGAAGACACGACGGTTTACTCTCACTTTGATCAAAACTCTGCCGAGGCTGACAAAGCAAACCTTGCTGCCGAGCTTAAAATGAACCTCCAATCCGTGGAGGACTGGGGTAAGAAATGACTCGTAAATTTTAATGCTTCCAAAACGAAGCTGCTATCTATTAACTATCACAGACAATCGCTTCTACCACCTCTCATTAGCATGGATCAGGCTAGTCCCCGTGAAAGTAAAACACTGTGCCTCCTCGGCTTAACTCTCCCAATAAACCTCAAGTGGAATGTCTATATAGAACCCATAGCTAAATCCGCTGCTAAGAAGGTCGTGTATCTGTGCATGGTCAGGAAGTCTTTGCCGTTTTGAAACAATCCTGAACATTTGTAAATCTACCATCCGCCCGTGCATTGAATATTGCTGCCATATCTGGTCGGGTGCTCCTGCTATCCATCTAGGAGTCCTTGACAAAATTCAAGGGAAAATCTGCAGTGTGATCGATCCCGACTTAGTAGCTCGAATACAGTCACTTTCTCTCTAGCGCAATGTGGCTTCCCTGTGTCTCTTCTACAAATACTTTCAAGGCTCCGATGAACTTAGCTCACTGGTCACCCCATACATACGAATATACTCGAGCCACAAGATTAGCAACTAGGTTTCACCCTTTCACTATGAAACCAATAAATTGTAAACGCAAATTCTATTCCAGCAGCTTCTTTTCTCACCTTTGGAATTCCCTTTCCTTTACTTACTTCCCCGACCGCTACAATCTCCAAGAATTTAAATATAAATTCAATAGTCAGCTCCTATCTCACTATCATGCATTCTCTCTCTCATGCTCTCATCTCATTTCTTCAGTATTCTCATCCCTCTCTTACCCGCTTCTTGACACCCTCTTTATTCTGTCACTCCTTCTCATAACTTTTCTCCTATGTAACCACCTGCACAACAGTGGCAGTATAATGGCTTGCTTGTGCGAAACGATTATTAAAAAAAAAGTTTACAGTAAAGTAGATGACCAGCATCGCCCGGCAATGATCTATTTTCTTCCAAACTTTTTCTGTCTCAAACCAAAAACGGAGCCAGATTATTGTTAAGTTCAAATTAAATTACAATTAATTTTACCTTAGGAAAAGAAAAGTCAAGAAAACTAAACTATAATATCCGTAAATAATATACCTAAAGAGAAGAAAACAACTATTATGCGTAAAATTAAAATTGAGATAAATATAGGATAAATTAGAAATAATTTTAAGCCAGCGTCAGCAGTTAAGTAGTACTTCTGATATATATAAATAAATTTCTAATTCAAAAATTAATAGAAATTGTTTATATATATATATATATATATATATATAATTTATCTTAAATCTTAAATTATATTGCTGATAAGTGGGCGAAAACCCTCATGTAAATTAGGATAATTAAAATTATTAGGAAATTATTGTAATGAATTTAAAACAAAAATAAAAATAATTACATAATTAAACTAAACCAAACGTTAATTTTCACTTAGGTGAAATATATATATATATATATATATATATATATATATATATATATATGATAAAATATATATATATAATAAAAGTAATATTTTTTAAAAAATACACAACCAGAATGAGAAAACCTACAACTATAGTAACAAGTTGATATAAGGAACGGGAGGTATTTTTTGTAAAAACACAGTATTGAAGGGCTAATAGGAAAAAAACACTTTTATTAGTTGAAATAAATTATAGATTAATAAAATTTCATCTGAAATTTAGGGCGCCGATTAATATTGAACGATTAGTCTAGAAAAGTTAAAACAGCTTGAAATATGTTATTATTGTAACTAATTATATTGTAAATAAGAACAAGAAAAAGAAAGACCTATTTATAAGAAAATTTAACTTTGGATTATATATAGGGGGTTTATATCTAAATTTAAAATTTAAAAGTTTGAATTTATGGCAATATTTGCTTATTAATTAGTTTCTAACGTTTAAAAGAAAATTTTGATTAGGATACTTCTTTTAAAAATTTTTTAAACTAAGCATAGATTGCATGTATCATAAAGGTTGTTAGAGGTGCTGTCCAAGCCGATCAATTCCCAATTCATTGTTTGGTTAAATTTCTCTTCATTTATTTCCCAAAATCTTCGGGAAAGGGAAGTCTAGAATTTTAGATTACGGTTTGAAAATATGTGTTTATGAGAATACTAACGCTGTTTAGATTTTAACAATTTATATATGCGGCATATATATATATATATATATATATATATATATATATATATATATATATAATCGAACATAATAGCTGTATTTAAAATAATTAAATTATCCACAGCTAGTCATCGAAGTTTCGTGAATAAATTGTAGAATGATTGTGATTCTTTTAATTTTTATAGAAAATACAGTAATTTTAGTTTATATTTTGAAAGTACATTACTCGACTCCACTTTGTTTTCAACCACCTGACTCTCCCCTTCTTTCGTTCACACCCTCACTCTCTCGATATATATATATATATATATATATATATATATATATATATATATATTATTGTCATCCGCAGACAGATCTGTTTCGCTGTATCACAGACTCCGAATGCTACACAACACAGGCTCGAAACCCGACCGATTTGGCGTCAGTTACCTTGGGGCAGCTGAAATGTGGTTCTACAGAAGGATGATGCGGATATCTTGGCCCGAGTTTGTGAACAATGACGAAGTTTTGGAAATGAAGGAAACGAAAAGAAAATCAATATTGAGCATCAGGAAACGACAAATGTAGTTCCTGGGAAATTCAATGAGGAAGAATGGCTTGGAGAACCTGATACTAACAGGCCAGATAGAATGAAAAAGAGACAGAGAAAAGCAGCGGATAACGTATTCAAAGGGCCTGAGCAGGTGGATGACAGAATGGAGGCTGAGAGACGTTACAGTAGAATGGGTGCTAAGAGCCACCAGGGATAGGGTGACGTAGAAGACCATGACCGCCTACATCCTAAAGGGATAGGGTACATAAAAGAAGAAACTCCGAGAGAGACAAACTCAAAAGAACTCAAAAGAACTCAATGTCAAACTTATTTATTTAAATTAACAGAGTAATATAATCTAGAAAACATTTTGAGATATTCTACAATTTCATGGGTAATACCTATTTCGCAGAAAATCTGCTCTTCAAACGCAAATGATACAACAGTTAATATTCAAAATAATCCAGAAAAAAACATTTTTTTCTGGATTATTTTGAATATTAACTGGTGTATTATTAAATAAATACATGTTGTCGGGAAACCAAGGAATATCTCCTCAGAGAAGTTGCCATGAAAATGTTTGTAGAAATGACAGAGGGAAGCCACATCACGTCGGTAAGAAAGTGAGTGAATGCAGGCTGCCAAGAACGAATCGATTGCATAGCAGATTCTTTTATGGATTTTGTCGAGAACCACAAACTGAATAGCAGTTGCACCCGACTAGATATAGTAACATTATTCAAAGCGCGAATAAATGGTAGATTTATAAATGTGCAAAATAGATTCTGACGACAAAAGTTCCTAGCTGGACACAGTGACACAAACTTCGTAGCAGTAAATGCAGCTATTGATTAGATGTAGTGATTTTATTTGAGTTCGTTTGAGAATTATATGTGTATATATATATATATATATATATATATATATATATATATATATAAAGTCATCCGCAGACAGATCTGTTTCGCTGTATCACAGTTCATCAGTACGGTTAGGCTCCAATTGCTTTTAACCCAGGATTGAAACCCGACCGAATTGGCCTCAGTCGGAGATTCTTCCTCTGGGATATGGGCGCTCGGTAAAAGAAAGCAGACTTTTTAGCTTTTTAGAGTTTATATATATATATATATATATATATATATATATATATATATATATATATATAATTCTGTTCACCCCCAAGGAAACTAGTAATGCTACTAAAACACATGACTCGAGTTACTGGAAGTGAAAGACCTAGAAGGCAGAAACATTAGCAAAGAGCGAAACAACGAACGTTTACCAGGAAGATACATTGCATTTAAATTTTTTGCACACTAAGATCGGCAGGAAAATACCAATGGGTGAAGGAGGTGCCCAAGCAAGAAAAAATGTGCTAGAAAAGAAACTGATGCATCTTGCCATCTCAGCTAATAAGTGTTGAGAACTCAACGGTAGTCTTGTACTGCTCTTAAATTCATAAAGTCTTAGTATGCATATATTTGCAAATAAAACTTCGATAATCTAATATGTCGGATGATAATTTTGGCGAAATAAATTCGCTTCATCAGTGACCTTTTTATAATGCAATTCACAATTTGTCTTACACTTCTCTCTTTTTTCTCAACACCTGAAACTGCGTTTCGACGTTATGTTAAAATACTAATTCCCTGCTTTTTGTTTAGTTCCCTTTCCACCTTTATTTCTTGTTGTTTCATTTTTTTCTCCGAGAACTTCCGGTGTATTATATCTTGAATTTTTCATAAAGAAAATCTCGCTAATGAAGCGAGTTTATTTTGCCAAAACTGTCAATCGACATATGTGATTTTCGAATTTTTTATATGCAAAACTAAATTTATTTACATTTAGCCCACTGGCTAGATAAATTTATTTTTTTTAACAATTAATATCAATAGGATCTCTCTTGAGGTTTTACCTACATACCACTTTATATATATATATATATATATATATATATATATATATATATATATATATGCATGCAGTGTATACAGTGGGAGGATAACTCTCTAAGAGAGCTCTAAAAATATATGCATATAAATACATATAGAGTGAATATAAGAAAAATTTAGGCAAACACGTTATTTCTTGGTAAACTGGTAGTTGGGCTATTTCAGGAAAACCATCATCAGATTCCGTGTTTATTGCAAAGGATATTTTACACAAATCATTCGTGTAAAATCTTCTGTAAAATAAAGACAGAAGCTGATGTTGGTTCGCCAGAACTAGGCCTAACTTTTGATTTACCATGAAATAACGTGTTTGCCTAAATTTTCTCTTATATATACATATATATATATATATATATATATATATATATAATATTTACGCTCTCACAACCTGATTGAGCACTCTGGAAAAATAGTAGACTTTGATAAACAGTAGCTACTCTGGCTTGCACACATCGCTCATTCAGTAATGAATTAGAGCACTGTGGCTATTGGGCGTGTATATAGATAATATACACGCTAAAAGGTCTGCTTTCTTCTACTGAGCGCCCATAGCCTAGAGTTGAAACCGCCGACTGACGCAAATTCGGTCGGGTTTCAATTCTTGGTTAAAAGTAATCGGAGTCTAACCGTACTGATGAGCTGTGATACAGCGAAACAGATCTGTCTGCGGATGGCAAGATATATATATATATATATATATATATATATATATATATATATATATATTTACAAAAGATTTTCTGCTGTACAAACTGAAGTTTTATTTTCTTAGATTGTAAGAGTAGTTTTAAGCATGACTATTCAATTTCTATTTCTTTTAGTCAATTTAAGTTTACATATGTTTTCAGTTATATTTTTGTGGTTATATAGTGTTGTATTTATAGGTAGGAATGGCGTAACATTAACATTGATATTTAAATTCCACAGTTCCCTGTATGACTGGCTGCAGTGTGTATACGTAGGGTGTGTGTTTATGTATGTGTGCGTGTGTGTGTGTATTTATGACTATCACAATTGCGCGCCTCAGATTGTTTTGTCGTAAAAATTTGTTTCTAGTTTTTCATTGTGAAACATGTTTCATATTTTTTTCTACCGAAATAAATGGAATTTTATTGAAATTAGGTTATTTGCTTGCTTGCTAAAATTTTCTGGTATTTCTATTTATGCATTTGAGATTTACACAGTAGTATTTTAACACACACACACACACATCTATATATATATATATATATATATATATGTGTGTGTGTGTGTGTGTGTGTGGGTGGGTGTGTGGGTGGGTTTTGTGTAATCGTGTGTTTGGGCTGCAAACGTTTTGAAAAATGGGGAAAAATGACAACCTATAAAACAAATAGAACAAATAGTTTTAATAATGTCGCTTAAACCCGAAAGAGGGAATACCAAAAGATCCGCTTAAAAAAAAAAGTAGAGAAGACCCACAGGCAAGCCTTTCGTCCGACAACTATTCATGATTATATGACAGAAGAATAAAATTAGGAAAAAATTAAATAAAACTTACGTAATGGTCAGAAAGAAGTAATGGGGATGAGAAAAAATAAAAAAATATATATTCTTTCTGAAATTTATCTAAATATTATCTAAATTTTCCCTAATTTTAATCTTTTTCTTCCGACATATACCCATGAATAGTTGTCAGACGAAAGGCTTGCCTCGGGTTTTTCTCTTTATTTACGCGAAACATTTGATCTTTCTAGATAGGCAGAAAAATATATCTAGGATGTACTAAAGAAAATTTTAAGAATCGTTGGTATAATCACAAATCGACATTCAAGCTAGAAACCCTTAAGAATTGTGCCAAACTAATCAATCACATGTGGAAATTAAAAGAAGAAAAAACGCCAAAGACGCTGATATTACATGGGGCATATTAATCAAGGCTAGACTTTTTACATCGGTGGTGATGTCTGCAGATTCTGACAAGAAGAGTAATTTGCCATAACGTTATTTCCTGAACAAGAACATGTGTAAATAGCTGGTACCCATGTGAACCGCTGCTTCAGCGGCAGAAAAAGAAAGTTTTTTGTATTTTATCGTGACTGGCAATGAAACGTGGATACACTACGATAACAATAAGCGCTGAAGATCGTAGGGCAAGCCAGACCATGCATCACCATCGGCGGCAAAATCGAATATCCATGGTTCGAAGCTTCTGCTCTGCATTTGGTGGGATCAGCTGGGTGTAGTTTATTATCAGTTAAATGCCATACGTGATACACGCTTGGGCGATCATGTCTCGACAGAGACATGACTGACTGGTCAGAAGATTATCCCACAGTAGGTTGCCATTACTTTCTGCGGTAGACTGGTTGTCGACCAAGGCTACAGAACCCAATCTGTCCTATTATTTAACCCATAACTGGAAGGAATAGACGGATTAATACCTTTCCCAAGGTTATTTGTGCGTAAGTGAATGCAAGGAATTCGACTGGAATTCAAACTCGGCTTCCCGATTTCTCGTTCCAAGCCGATATCCACTGCACCACGATGCACATCCTGTAGTTTATTATAATTTGCTCAAATTGACCAAAACCATTACGGAAGACCGCTATCGACTCAATTGCCGCGTTTAAACCGAGCATTAAGGAAAAAACGGCTGCTGTCAAAGCATAGACACGAAAAATTTATTGTGCAACGTGACAACGCTAGACCACATGTTGCGAAACGGGTGAAAATCGACTTGGAAACGCTTAAATTTGAAGTTCTCCCAACGTCGTATACACCGTACTTTGGCCGGGCGATTATCACTTGTTCCGATCGATGACAAATGCCCTGGTTGAGACGCCGTTTCATACTCATAAAGATGTAAAAAAGTGAGTCGACTCGTGTTGTTTTCCGACGTGGAATGCAAATGATGCCAGGAAGATTGAAAAGTAGTGTACAGCGAAGGACA
>JBBBDQ010000347.1:1785000-1845000 GCA_037127315.1 Ascarosepion bandense
GAACCCTCAGACCCCGCCAATTACCGTCCTATTAGTCTCCTTCCAATCTTTGGCAAAGTTTTCGAAGCCATTATCAACGCCGAGGTGATTCAGCACCTTATGACCAACGGGCTTCTCTCTGACAAACACTGATCAGTATATCTAAATTATCCAGGTGAAACACAACACACACTGCCTGCATATTGCGTTTAAACGTGAAACATATTGTTAGCGCTGGTTGTTGATAACAGGGCTCACATATATTTACATTCGCTCTATTTCTAATATTGAACACTTTAACCCATAAATATAGTATATCATAACACTATATTTCTATATATATATTGTTGAGTTGTCATGAGGCTTAGTGCCATGTTTGCTGTTTTTTTCTGTGGTTTATTGATTAAAAAATGCGTTGTGGTGCAGTGAATATCGACTCGGAACGACAAATCGGGATGCCGAGTTCAAATTCCAGTTGAATTCTACTCATTCACTTACGCACAAATACCCTTGGGAAAGGTATTAATCCGTCTCTTCCTTCCAGTTATGGGTTAATTAATAGGACAGATTGAGTTCTATAGCTTTGGCTGGCAACCATTCTACCTCAGAGAGCAATGACAACCCACTGCGGGATAATTTTCTGCCCAGTCAGTCTGGGATTATGTCTCTTTCGAGACATAATCGCCCAAAAAGTGTATGACATATGGATAACTGACTGACTGATTAAAAGATACCCTGGCCAGCAGGCTTTTTTGTTGTAGAGTGATCGTATCGAGATAAAGAGAAAGTGAGAGACAGAGAACGTTAATAGGTTACCAGAAAAAAAAACTTAACAGAAAACGCAAATCCAAAACTATTACATATAAATATAAACTTTCAATCACGACAAAAATAACAAACACACAAGATGATATAACAACAACCAAACGGAAACTAATCACGCATAAAACCTACAAACATAAATACACACAATAGCACAAACATTTAACTATAAACTAAAAATACTTTAGGCGGTTGCTTATAGTAACAGAATAAGAAAATGGTCAACTCAACAGAATAGAATGAGGTCAACCAATATGGCAAGAAGAAATCGAAGCTATTAAGTGGAGACGCGCTAAACTGAAGCTAATAATTAAAAAGAAAAAAGAATCTGAGAAAAACACCACACACTAAAAAGAAGGCAAAACAAGAACATTTAACCACCTGTACAATCACTCACATAGAAAAATTATTAAATTAAACGAGCTCCATATAAATAAAATAAAACCGGGACAAAACAAAACAAAAGCTCTGAGTAAGGAAGACATCATAGTAGTACCACAGAACTTCAGAATGATAGAATTCTCCACATTAATCCTGTATATATACAACGGCGTTAGGAAGTATGTTTTGGGGAAGAGAAATAGGAACTGGTTACAGGGGGTAGCAAAATAGGAACAAGAGAAGGACAAGAATACTAGTGAGAAGAGCGTTGCGTGAGAGTAGAATGAAAAGTGAGAAGAAAAAGTTACAGTGGGTGGTGTGGAAAGGGCAAGAGAAGTATGGGAGTCAAGTGGATAAGAAATAGAAATTGGCGTTGCATTTAAACTTTTGGATATTGTAGCTATCTTGGAACAAAAATACGGAAAGGTGTTCCAGAGGCAGGAAGTGTGATAAAAGAAGCTGTTGCAGTAGAAGTGGAGCTGCATTTGGTTGTTTTGACTATAAAAACGTGAAAGCTTGTTGTCAGTCTGACTGCTAGGGTATAATTCTTTTAGAGGGTGCACCAGGAAGCTAAGCTCGTCGGAGCAGAAGCTATGATGATATTTGTAGAAGAGAGTGAGAGGGAAGCTACATCATGTCGGCGAGAAAGTGGCTGGAGTCAAACGGCCAGTTCGAGATCGATTAGATTGCGTATTTCGCACTGGATCCTGTGGAAAACCCCGAGATGAATAACAGGAGTGCTCCACCAGATATGATAACAGTATTTAATGCACGGGCAAATGATTGATCTGCTTATGCTTAAGTTGGATTCAGGCGAGAAAGACCTCCTGGACCGACATGTAGTCGTTCCACGTGAAGTCGAATAAAAGGGCGGGGGCCGTGTTTTGCTTGATCCATGCTGATGGTGGGGTACAGGAAGATCTGTCTATGGTGCTTAACGGATAGCAAGTTTGTTTTGGAAACAATAAATTTACGAAACCTTTTTTAATCTAGTCCTCCACAGAAGGGATGACATTTGCGAGATCAGCAGCGAAAGCATCTTGTCCGCTTTGACAGATTTCTTACTGAGTCGGAAGTAAATGCCAGTGTCGTCAGCGTAAATATCTACTTGGAATCTGATCAAATGAGAGAGATCTTTGATAAATATAAGAATGAGCGTCTCACCTACGATAGAGCCCTGGGGGCACCTGCGTTAGTGTGATAGGATCTTTACGCATCAGTGTTCAAGACGATATTCATTATGCTGTTTGATAGTAACGACTGAATCAAATCAAGCAAGCGTTCAGTGATACGATAGAATTATTGCTTGCTGAGAAGTCCATCGTGCCAGACCATATTAATTTCTTTGGAGATATCCAGGGCAACAGCTTGAGTTCTGCCATTCCCATCAAAGGCCTAGTATATATACTCGGTGATGGTAGTTAGTATATCAACAATAGATCTGGAGAGGCGGACGCTATAAGGTCTGTCGAGGAATAGTTTATAGGCGGTGAGATGTTGATCTATTTCAGCATTGACGATAGCCTTGAACACTTTGATGAAAATTGGTACAAGGCTGATAGGTCGATATTTATAAGGGGTCAATGCTTCTTCAGAGTTCTTAAATGCAGGTATCACCGAAGAGAACTTCCGGAAGACAGAAAAACAAGAAGTAGAGAGACAGTAGTTATAGAGTTTGGAGAGAACAGAGGAGAATCCAGGGGCAAATTTCTTCAAGACAATGACCAGGATTCCGTCATTTCAGCTCACCTTATGGAGGTCAAGCATTGAAATTATGTTAGAGACCAGATAGGTGTAATGTAAACATCTCTCAGTTGAGTCTCAGTTCTAGGATAGAAGTCGGGTGCAGGTGATCCAGACGAGTTAATTCTGGATTCGGAGGAGACTTTTTGGTCAAAGAACTCGGCCTTGTTCTCTGTTGCTGTGAGGATCTCTACGTTTTTGCTTAAAGAAGGGACAGATAATTCGCTGTTGTACAAGACCCATTTGCAGAGTAGCCAGTATTCTTTGGAGCCTAACTTGCGGGCTGCTATACGCTGCTTCATTCTCTGAACAAACAACAGCGACAATTAAGATTCTCTTAAACTAATTACGAGTAGTGGTCAATAGGGGCCTATTATGGTCAGACGCGTGGCTCAGATATAACCAAACGAAGTGATTCCTGTGGGCAATGGCGGCCGAGCAGGAGGGAAAGAACAAGAGATACAAATGAGGTTTACGATGAAACTTCCTGGCTATGATGAAAGCATTCATGCCACCTTTCACCCAGAAGGAAACTTCAGAAGCGCGGTCCGCAAAGGGGAGGTTAAACATTTCTTCACGTGGGAAAAAATCTTTAGCTGTGGAAGGAATCTCAGTCTGCTCTTTCGTAGCAGTAAGAAATTTCGTTGGAAACGACAGCATGGTCGGCGTTTCCAAAACGACAAAGCTGTATGGCTTGTAAAAGTGAAGGATAGAAGTGAATCAGATATTTAGCAGAGAAGCGTATCCTATAGTGATACTAGGGGATCGCATGGGGAAATCAACCTTTTGCGTAAGAGAGTAAGTAATTACAAAGTTCATGGCATGGATGCTAGTATGACCTCTTTTTCAGTCACTTGGCATGAGGGACATTAAAATCACCGAACACAAATATGTTAGCAGACGGATAGAAGGAAGTAGTGTTATCTTTAAAGCGTATCCTATAGTGATACTAGGGGATCGCATGGGGAAATCAACCTTTTGCTTAAGAGAGTAAGTAATTACAAAGTTCATGGCATGGATGCTAGTATGACCTCTTTTTCAGTCACTTGGCATGAGGGACATTAAAATCACCGAACACAAATATGTTAGCAGACGGATAGAAGGAAGTAGTGTTATCTTTAAAGCGTATCCTATAGTGATACTAGGGGATCGCATGGGGAAATCAACCTTTTGCTTAAGAGAGTAAGTAATTACAAAGTTCATGGCATGGATGCTAGTATGACCTCTTTTTCAGTCACTTGGCATGAGGGACATTAAAATCACCGAACACAAATATGTTAGCAGACGGATAGAAGGAAGTAGTGTTATCTTTATTTCAACGATATTGTCTAGCAGAGAACAGTCGGGAGAGAAAATCGAACGGTACAAAAAGAAAAAAAAAGCTAATGGATCTTAGGAGTGAAAGACGGAGACACATGTATGAGTGGTCAGGGAATTCAAGAGAAGTCACCCTATTGACAGGAAAATGTTTTCTAACGTAAAACCTCACAATATTCAAACGGACAGTGGAGTCGTTTCTTAAGAGGAGAATGTAGCTAGGAATTGAAAAGTCAGAGGCTGGAACTGAGGGGTTAAGATTGGTTTCACAAGCGCTTGGATATCAGGGGACGTAGAGAACAGATGCCATACTGCAAAAGTTGGGACGCATACCACGGATGTTTCTGAAGAAAATGTTGAGTGGTTTACGTGATTGTCGACTTGCTGATTTAGCCTTGTTTCGTGAAATGCGATTGTTCATTTCTGTCTTGTTTTTAGTCATTATTTTTTTTAATTTTTTGCTATTTAGAAGATAATTTATTTAATTCACCGTATCTATGCAGGATGAATTTTAAAAGCAACTATTTCATGATAAGCTGTGCTCAAATTCGGCTCAGTTTTATGTAACTCTTCTTCTCTACATTAACCACTTCTAAAAGATAATATATAAAAATAAGTACATAAATTTAATCAAATACATTTTACGTACTTTATATCAAACAATATCCAAGCAGCTCAAAAAGTTTTCAAAATATGTGAGAAAATAAAATTAAATACTGTTCTTCAATATATTTAGATCCTATTTAAGTATATATAATATTAGTCACATTTTTTAGTATTTTATATTTACTATTCTAACAGATTCATTACATGAAATATATTTCCACTGTTATTTTTTTTACCAAAGCCCTTAAAAACGGTTTGAGTAACTTGAGTAAAAATAATTATGCAATCCCAAAGCTGGATCAAATTCTAAATTACTCATTTAAGAATAACGTGTACGACAAAAAAGAAAATGTGGTTGTAAATAAGTAATGGAATGAGACTTTAAGTGTAAGCAAGATGTAATACATGTCCGTATGGCATTTGAGGACGTACCATTTCCGAGTTATTGATGTAATCCCATTTTTCAGGTAATTGTTGTAAGATAATCAACTGGCAAAAAACGAGACGGTGTAATCTTTGCCTTAATGTAATGTTTCCCAACCTTATTTCTCTATACCGCATTTTCGGAATTAAAATTACTCTCGCCTTACCAAATGTTATGAGCTAAAAACACATTAAAAAGAAGAATAAAGAGAGAGAAAGAGAGAGTTAAATGGATATAATTGCGGATTTGAAGTCAACACATTATCATTGATAACTCTTTCATTCCATTTACAGTTCATAGTTACTATATTCTTATTACTTGATATAATGCAAACATATCACTATGATAAAATCAATCAATAATTATTGATCGATTTTATCATTGCGATAATTATAATTACGATAATTATAATTTATTTACATTTTTTATACTGTTGTAATCCTATTTACAGATGTCTGGTATTAATTCTAAGTAATTTTCAAAATAAGAAACTTCTCTAAAATTGAAGAATACAATTGTTTATGTCGGGGAAAGTAGTGGAAAAGTTAACAAGTGACAAATACAAGTGCAGAGTAGAATAAGTGCAAAATTATTTTAAGCAAATTTATCAAACAGGTTCTAGTCAAAATATGAACCTTGGTCAAAATACGGCCTTGAGAATTTCCTGTGCACTGATTACAAGGACAGTCGGTAAGAACAGGCAGACAATAACAGGGAGTGGGTTTTCTTCCGCCTTTCCCTGTAAGTGAAGTGTTAAATGTAATTCTTTTCATTTCGAGCTGGTATGAGTTATACAGTGAGAGAAATGGAAATCCTTTATGTCACTTTCTTACCCCGGTCTGGATGCCTGTTTAATAAAACCAGGGCGCAAAACGAAAGTTAGTTGGTCTCGGTTATTAGGACGAGACTATAGTCCTCATTAGTTGGAGTAGGTGAATGGCGGTTTGAATGATACGGTCGGGTTGAAACCAGGCCTGCTGCTAGAAAGAAGACAGCAGAGAAAGATACAGCAAGAGACGGTTAGTCGACATTCAACCAACAGGACGTTGAATAAATCATTGTTCCGTGGAAATAATATTATCGTGCTACTGCAATACCAGCAAACTGATATTTTTCGTTGCTTATTTTCACTTGTTTGTAATTTTCTATTTATTCCATATATATAAATATATATATATGCACACTGTGTCGTTGAGGTTTTAAGTATGGTTCTCAATATATAACTATCCCTTGAATGTCTAGACCAGTCTCGTCAAGTGATAATAAGCAATTCTGCGTTGGCAAATCCGAGATCAACAATTCAACATCTGAAAAATCGGCCAAAATTCATGAAGTTGGCTGGACGCAGCCAGGTGTCCTGTTAAACTGGGAGTTATACGCGCAATTATAAGTCATTTGTAGTGATAAAAGATTGAAATCATATTTAACTTTGACATATGAATTTTGAAGAAAAGGTTTCTAAGTTTTGGTTTTATTTCAATCATACCACACTGTTTGGAAACGACTATTTAAAATAAACACTTTAAAATGTAGAAAGCATTCGTTTTTCTTCGATGAAGTGAACTTTGTTTAGGACGGAAAGTTGACAGTATTTACATTATTTGAATTATTGTCCTCATCTTTGTTGCCATTTGCACGACGTTTCGCCCGTTGTACGCTCCGGTCTTTTTTAAGTGCTACGAATTTTGAACAGAAAACTTTATTACAATCACTGGAGCATATCATGTGTCCTTAATAACACATGTCTCAGTGGATACAGACGTTGGTTAGTTCCTAAGTTGATTCTTAGAGTTGTGAGTTCTATATCAGGCTACAACAGTGGTGAACAAGTAATTACAGGGTTAAAGGGAGATAACTCATGACTTCCAATGATGGCTTTACGCAAGGAATAACAATGATATAACCCAGTAATTGCAATAAATGTTTGGGTTCGAGATTCTTAGCACCTGAAGAAGATCGGACCATACAACGGCCGAAACGTCGTACAAAGATGAAGATAATAGTTCGAATAATGTAAATACTCTAAATATTACCTCATCTCAGAAATATAGACAAAGACAGAAAGTTGAATAACAAGAATAACACTGCGCAAACTCTTCCGGTTTTTTAATGGTTATGCCCAATATTTTTTCAATTTTTTTGTTTTAGGCTGTTTTAGATTGTTTTAGATTGTGGGTAGCCAGGAACATGTCATACCACCCAACGTATTTTCACAATGCTTTTAGTTGGCTACTAAGAGATACGTCAAACATTTGTAAAGCCCTAGATGAACGCACGCTAAAGAAAGGCGTTAATATTGCAGCAAACTCTACAGATCTCCAGAAAGCTCCAGTGACCCATGAATAGATGGCGGACAATCTTTTCAAGTTAGTGTGACACAGAGATCCAAACGCGAATTAGCATGGCGAAGGAAGCATTACAGAAGTTGAGTAAAGTATTAAGAAACAGGAAAATTTTGCTAGAAACAAAGAAGAGAGTACTGGATTGCTATGTAATGTCGGCTCTTCAATATGGCAGTAAATGTTGGACAATATCTTCGAAGATAAAGGGAAAAAAATGAAACAAACGGAAATGTGGTTTTACAGAAGAATGATGCGAATAACATGGGTCCAGCATATGAGCAATGATGGAAATGATGGAAACGAAAAGGAAATTAACAGTGAGCATCAGGAAGTGACAAATGAAGTTCCTGGGACGTGCACTGAGGAAAGAGGGCTTGGAGAACCTGATACTAAAAGGACAGATACATGGAAAATAGACAGAGGAAAGCAAAGAACAACATATTTGAAGGACCTAATCAAATGGATGTGGGAACGGAGGTTGCATGGTGTAACAGCAGAAGGCGTGCTAGGGAGATGTGGAAAGCCACGATCGCCTACGTCCTGAAAGGATAGGGTACATAGTTGAAGAAGAATATTTGGCTGAAAACTCGCCAGATCTTAACCTCTTTCCCACTACGTGTAGAGCCTTGTTACATGAATGGTCAATCAGCATTCACATCATATCAGGTCTCTCTGATGGCTGTCATCATCAAGAAAATATCTGAAATTAATAAAAGGCATTTTAACCAGCAGTGTGTCTTAATGAACTTTCAAAAGCTAAGTTTTCTCCGCCTAAATGAAATTAAAAGACTATTAGAATTAATTGCTAAACCAACAGCTAATGAAGTTGGTTCACTGTGTCGTACTAGACAATTAGTTTACTTAACAGTGTCTATCTTACACATTTATGAGTATATCATTCATGTGTATATCATTCGTCCATGCATTGAATAAAGCTGCCAAATCTGGTCAGTTGCTTCTGCTAAGTATTTCGAAATGCTTGATAAAATACAAAGAATAATATTTTATTAATCCTTACATGTCATCTCCGTGTAAGTTTCTTTCCCGCTGCGCATATCACTGTTCATTTTCTATATTTCGATGGGCGTAAAGAGGAAAAAATTTGTTCCTCACCCGGGAAAGAACGATATGACCAACAAGCGTCTCTGGATTGTTACTGTGCGCTAAAAAGAAAGAATTATCTTTGGTTCATAAAATGTCAGGACGCTCAAAAACTGTGGACAACTAGAGAATGTTGAAGGGCCTAAGCAGGTAGATGACAGAACTGCGCGTTGCGAGATGTTACAGGAGAAAGCGTGCTAAGAGCCATCTGGGATAAGGAGACGTGGAAGGCCATGATCGATTACGTCCTGAAAGTACAAGGCACATAGAAGAAGTGTTTGGGTGAAATTTCCTCTATATTATCGAGACTTTATTAATTTAAACGCAGTATTAGATTGGCTGTAATTTCGCGTCATCTTACAGATAAAATACGTAGATGTAACCATAAGTACATAGCTAAGAATTTTTCTCACTCACTTCTCTCTTAGGGAAATCAATTCCGGCTTCTTGCTTTCTTGTTAACAAATTTTTAAAGAATTAAATACAATATCATTTGCTTTTGTGTTTTTTTTTTTTTTTGCCTTCTTAATTTCTGATTTTGTGCTAGCTCCTCAGTATTTTTTAAAATAATCTCTCATAACCACATGGTTCCACTTAAACACAACCTTGTGAAAAGGAACCCAGACGAATTTATGCTGAAGGGCATTGTCTGGAATAGAGAAAAACAGACAAGAGCCGGAAATGTTGACCAAACATAAGGGTTTGGAATCCCTAAGTTGAAAGCGACCTTGTGTAATATTCGGCTTTATTGTGGAGGTTTCTGGTAAATCCTCCCAGTAACCGCTTGCCTTGTAGTGTATTTATTGCCTTTGTGTGTTTAGGGAGTGAAAAACAAAAAAATAAAAATAAAATAATATGTCAACGACAACGCTTCTGATCTCTCTGCGAAGTACTCTCTAATGTTGAAGGTGAATATATTAAGCAGATTTGTCATAAAACAACACAGGTTTATATCTACAAAGTTTTATGATGCCCGGGCTGTTGATTTATTTAGATATGCATGGTCCTGTAAATACCTATTTTCTTTTCTGAAATACCCTTTTCACCTTCTATGACAATTTGTATTCTATAAGCGTAATATGAAAAACATTTGAAATAAAACAAGTTATTTGAAATATGAAACGCGTAACATCACTGGTAAGAAGGCATAATAAAAATTATTTTTGAAAGACGAAGAAGAGTGCCATAAAAATAATAAATGCTTGTATTTATTAAGCGAATGCTGAACATCATTATTTATAGTAATTCAGGTTTCATTATTTTGCATCAATTCTGCAGGACTTGGACTTGGATGGTTGTTTTGTGTTTATGGCAAATCAACCTCGGCGGGTCATTTATTGTCAACTAAATTTTGTTTATTTATTGCTGGTAATAAATAAACAAAATTTGTGCGTTGTGGTGCAGTGGATATCGACTCGGAACGAGAATTCCAGTTGAATTCACTGCATTCACTTACACGCAAATAACCTTGGGATAGGTATTAATCCGTCTCTTCCTTCCAGTTATGGGTTAAATAACAGGACAGATTGGGTTCTATAGTCTTGGCTGGCAACCAGTCTACCGCAAAAAGCAATGGCAACCTACTACGGATAATCTTCTGCCCAGTCAGTCATGTCTCTTTCGAGACATGGTCACCGAAGCGTGTTTCACGTATGGCACTTAACTGACTGATTGCTGGTAAAATCTTTTGCTTTCAACAATTTATTGTTGTTTTTTTTATATGTTTTATGTCTAGAAATACTTTTTCTTTTCGAGTATCAAGACCGACCCTTGTTATTTAACCGATAACTGGAGAAAAGGGACGGATTAACACCTTTCCCAAGGGTACCAGTGCTTAAGTGAATGCAGGGTATTCAACTGGAATTCGAACTCGGCTCACCGGTTTCTATTTCCTAGCCGATATCCACTGCACCACACGCACATCCGTCACTATACGCTTACAGCACCTGGTATTACCAAGCGGTCACCCAGCTAAGTACCGACCAGATTCAACGTTGATTAACTTCGGTGATCGAGCGAGAACCGGTGTATTCATCGTGATAGGCCGTTAGCCTACAGGATTGGAGATTTAGTATATTAATTGATATCAGAATGGGCACCGATTTTATCAAGTATTGGGATCGTCATCCTATTTTCTTTCTCCACCCGCTGAACTATTGGCGAAGTTGGCTGTGAATCAAAAAGAGGCCATTCGCATGAATTTGATTTTTGTTCGACAATTCTACACGACAGAGAAGACCACACACTTAGAAGCTGCTCCCTCACGGCTCAAAATGGATTGAGAAAGTCGTGATCTAGCAAACCTAGTTGCATCGGGATGCCTCTTGCTAAAAATTCTGCTTTCTTTTCTCAGAGGTTTATTGATAAAAATTTATTTTGTCAAACTGCTTTTTTGTCGTAAAGTGCTCGATATCGAGACAGCGATAGAGAGTTAATATGATTAATGTGGAAAATTTTCTTACTCAACTGAGTAGAATCTTGGCGATTTCGAGGTTTCGTAACGGCACCATTGTGATATCTTCAGAATTTAGGGTTTGTTTTTTAATACGCTATCAGGAAACTTCGAAGTCGGTATCAGTCTGCCAAATTAAATGACAATTTTGGCATCATTTATTTTACACACACACACACACACACACACACACACACATATATATATATATATATATATGTGTGTGTGTGTGCGTGTGTGTGTGTGTGTGTGTGTGTACGTGTGTGTGTGTGTGTGTGTGTGTGAAAAGTGGGGTGGTTAAGTTTTTTAGGTAAAAAGTATAAAAACTAAAAATAATCGAGGTATTATTAATAATTACTAATTATTAATGAAAACAAAAAAAAACACCGTTAAAACCATCAACTACCAACACGCTAACAACAGGTTTACCGTGTTCAGTACATAACACATACCACTACCCAACATTTAAATAACACCACTTACATTCTCTTACACGTAAAATATTATTCCTCTTCAATAATGGCTAAAAGTATAGCCGAAAGCACGCAGATAATTAAAACATTTGGACAATTTTTGTATAATTTATGCCGTCAAATAAAAGAATTCATAAAATCACGTGAAAAATAACCTAAAAAACTTAACCTTCACCACTTTTATGAAACCTGCATGAAAGTGAGATCGCTGCTAAAATATAAAATATATATTTATATATATACTACCAGCCATAATTATTAAGCTACCCCAATTTTTATAAAAGAAATGATGCATTTCATATTATTTTTAGTATTTATTGCCAAATGAAAATAGTGGTATTTTTTTTTGTTTTTTTTGTTTCTTTTTCTTTGGTTATTATTACTTTGCAAAGTTTTACAAATCAAGGAAGCAAAGATGAACTCTTTCGAATCACCCTAAATTTTCTTCACGCTTTCAACGATGAAACTGCAATATACGTAATTATTAAATATTTATAAATTCATTTGATATACAAGTTATTGTGCAATATTAACAAAAGAACGCTTCTATTTTCATTTACAAAAATAGTAGTAAATACATCATTTTTTAAACACTGGGATTGCCTGATAATTATGGCCGGTTGAAGATGTATATATATATATATATATATATATATATATATATATATATATATATTGCATTATACAATCATCAGGTGCATATTATGAACTGAACTTTTCGCGATATGAATTAGATATTAGCGTTCTTGAATTTAACATTATTAAAATAATAAACGGGATGTGCGAGTATTTTTATTCATTCAATATATGATTTTGTTTGGTTAATACCGAAACTTCAAATTGAAATAGAATACTAAAATCCTAGGAAGGAAAAATATATTTTAGAGTACAAAATTGTTTATCCAACTTGGTAAGGAATGCTTGTTTAGATTAGGGTAAGAATAATATAGAAAAAAAATGAGAACAAAATATGAAAAACTGAAAAAAGAATAATAATAATGACAAAAAAATGATGATATAATATATTTCATTACTTAGTTTTTGGTCATAATAAAATTAGACCAGTACACAGTTGTATTAAAAAGTGTTCAATAAAATCATATTGTAGAACATTTGAATATTTTTTTATTTGTAAACGAGTTAAATAGCCAACCATGTAGTGTCTTCAGGCGATTTGCAATAACAAATTTGACCATATTTTTTTTAAGAACGATTATCTAACGAGGATTTTGTGAAACGTTCAAGTAACGGGGTTTTGGAACACGCAATTTTTAAAGTTACAAGAAATTATAGCGTTTTCATCCATGGTTGTTTGAACCTAACAGGTATTTTATGGTTTGTTTGAACCTAACAGGTATTTTATGGTTTGTTTGAACCTAACGGGTATTTTATGGTTTGTTTGAACCTAACAGGTATTTTATGGTTTGTTTGAACCTAACAGGTATTTTATGGTTTGTTTGAACCTAACAGGTATTTTATGGTTTGTTTGAACCTAACAGGTATTTTATGGTATGGTGGTATAGTCATAATTTCTGTTATTTCATTCAGTAATTCATTTTGGTTTGGAAATAACATCATATAAATGAAAAACTATGCGGTAGCAATGAAATACGCTCAGATATTCGAACACATGCTCATACAGGTATGCAGAGATAAACACAGAATTAGGAACAATTATTTTTTTCAATTACAAATATATTGAAGTAGTTATAAATTATCAACAGGGCATGATAATAAATTAATTTCCGTAAAGTAAAATTTGTTTAGGATTAAGCGGAAACTAAAAATAGGAATAGGAAGCAAAAACGGTGAGAAAAATAAAGAATTAAGGGAACTTCACTATATTTTAAAAAAATATGTATTACATATATATATGTCTGTACTGATGAGCTGTTATACAGCGAAATAGATCGGTCTGTGGAGGATAATATATATATATATATATATATATATATATATAGTGTATCGAGGCAAGAAATAATTTTCTAAACATATACTGTTAAATATAAGAGACAATGAATTATGTGTTACCGTGTTGCTGACCTCTCTGAAGATGGCTCATATGAGCCGAAAGCTTAGAACCAATTTAATAAATAATTATCCAAATGTTGGAGATTTTTTGTCTTCATTTTCAACTGAAATTAAAACCAAAATACAACGTTTAGAACGGCTCATGATTAAACATAATAGACATTCAATGTCTCTTATATTTAACAGTATATGCTTAGAAAATATATATATATGATGCAAAATATATATTATAAAACAAAAATAATACATATGATACAAATAATAATAAAAATAATAGTAAAATCTAAAAATGTATCTAATACATACATACATACATATATATATATATATATATATATATATATATATATATATATATTAAAAAAGGATTAATTCAAAGATGTTGAATGGCCATTTCGATATGAAGATCCCCACGGGGGACGACACATCACCTCAGCAACAGAAAAAACCTTTCAGAAACTGGAGAAAAATTAGTCTACTTTTCCTTTTTAAATAGATTGCAAAGAAATTAAAAAATAAATAATAAAATAAAAAAAAAATAAAAAAAAATAAAAATAAAGGGAAAGAAAAAGAAAAAGAAAACGAAAAAGAAAAAGAAAAAGATAGAATAAAATCAAATAAATAAGAAAAGAAAAAAATTGACATCGTCTGGGTTCGCAAAAAAAAAGGGAGAATGTAACTAAAAATTAACAGACAGCCGTGTTAAATTGACGTAAGTTTAAGCGACACGGAAAAAAGGTGGTAAGAGAGATAAAAGAATGAAGGGAGGGAAAAAGAAAGAAACTAAAGAAAAATTTTTTTTAAATATTACAGACGCTGGACAAATTCAAAAACCTAATTTCCCCAAAACGTTGAAGTATTAGAAAAAGGCCTTTACTTAAAAAGGCATAATTATTAATAAAAGGGAATAAAAAGATATAGGATTTAAAATAAAATTATTTTTAAAAAAATTAGGTCATTTGAAATTAAACTAAATAAAGACAACACTAGGTAAAAAAAAAAAAAAATTAATTACAATTATTATATACATACCTATAGAAGTACACACATACATACATATATATACACACACAATTCTACGAATAAGAATACATATATACATACACATACACACACATACATTCAATTTATTACACACTTATATACATATACAATGCGCATACAGACATATATATGTGTGTACACACCTATATACAAAAAATTCATATACACATAATATACATGTGTACACAGACATGCACACATATACACACACACACACACGCACACACACATATATATATATATATATATATATATATATATATATATTCCATATGCACTCACACACATACATATTAATGAATATTATGAAAAGGAGCATTTAAATAGCTAAAATTTTTTTTTCAAATTTACATATAGCCCACATACAAAAAATGCATATATACATATATATACATATATATACAAATATGCACATCCACACACAAACATACACATATACATAAAAAAATAAAAATAAAAACATTAAAATTAAAATTAAAAATTTTTTTTTAAATATTAAAAAAATTATAGAAAAATTTAGAATTTAAAAATTAAAAATTAGAAGTTAAATTTTAAAATCCGCCCTATGGCGGCACTTGTTTATAAATTCCCTCCTAAAGTTCAAAAGTAAGTCCTGATGAGGATACTTCAAAATCAGAATCTTCTCCAATAAACACAGACGACACCTATCACGAAAACGTTTAGGAGTACAAGCTGAGCTTATTAATTTCCAGCTGATTATAGGGTCCTGCCCTTCCTCCTTCATTTCCCAGAACCTACGTGATAGTGCCGTCTGGAATCTCTGTTTAGGGTTCGAAAACGAGTACCTGTGATTATAAAGCCTCTGTTTGAAAGACCCCGCGGACATGCCAATATAGGTCCGGTAATTGTCCTTGTTATTAGATGGAGATTCCAGACGGCACTATCACGTAGGTTCTGGGAAATGAAGGAGGAAGGGCAGGACCCTATAATCAGCTGGAAATTAATAGGCTCAGCTTGTACTCCTAAAAGTTTTCGTGATAGGTGTCGTCTGTGTTTATTGGAGAAGATTCTGATTTTGAAGTATCCTCATCAGGACTTACTTTTGAACTTTAGGAGGGAATTTATAAACAAGTGCCGCCATAGGGCGGATTTTAAAATTTAACTTCTAATTTTTAATTTTTAAATTCTAAATTTTTCTATAATTTTTTTAATATTATGAAAAAAATTTTTAATTTTAATTTTAATTTTTTTTTTTATGTATATGTGTATGTTTGTGTGTGGATGTGCATATTTGTATATATATGTATATATATGTATATATGTATTTATGTATGTGGGCTATATGTAATTTTGAAAAAAATTTTTTAGCTATTTAAATGCTCCTTTTCATAATATTCATTAATATGTATGTGTGTGAGTGCATATGGAATATGTATATATATATATATATATATATATTTATATATATATATGTGTGTGTGTGTGCGTGTGTGTATGTGTGTATATATGTGTGCATGTATGTGTACACATGTATATTATGTGTATATGAATTTTATGTATATAGGTGTGTACACACATATATATGTGTGTATGCGCATGTATATGTATATAAGTGTGTAATAAATTGAATGTATGTGTGTGTATGTGTATGTATATATGTATTCTTATTCGTAGAATTGTGTGTGTATATATATGTATGTATGTGTGTACTTCTATAGGTATGTATATAATAATTGTAATTAATTTTTTTTTTTACCTAGTGTTGTCTTTATTTAGTTTAATTTCAAATGACCTAATTTTTTTTAAAAATAATTTTATTTTAAATCCTATATCTTTTTATTCCCTTTTATTAATAATTATGCCTTTTTAAGTAAAGGCCTTTTTCTAATACTTCAACGTTTTGGGGAAATTAGGTTTTTGAATTTGTCCAGCGTCTGTAATATGTAAAAAAAATTTTTCTTTAGTTTCTTTCTTTTTCCCTCCCTTCATTCTTTTATCTCTCTTACCACCTTTTTTCCGTGTTGTTTAAACTTACGTCGATTTAACACGGTTGTCTGTTAATTTTTAGTTACATTCTCCCTTTTTTTTGCGAACCCAGACGATGTCAATTTTTTTTCTTTTCTTATTTATTTGATTTTATTCTATCTTTTTCTTTTTCGTTTTCTTTTTCTTTTTCTTTCCCTTTTTTTATTTTTATTTTATTTTATTATTTATTTTTTAATTAACTTTGCAATCTATTTAAAAAGGAAAAGTAGACTAATTTTTCTCCAGTTTCTGAAAGGTTTTTTCTGTTGCTGAGGTGATGTGTCGTCCCCCGTGGGGATCTTCATATCGAAATGGCCATTCAACATCTTTGAATTAATTCTTTTTTAATATATATTTGCTCTGTAATATTTTATTACATGGAGCTCTCTTCCTGTATTATTTTTTAATATTAAAATAAATTTTTAATATTAATTAGGATCGGGTTTTTGGGAATTTACTTTCCTGCTTTTTTCCCTTGGATTGAAGTATCTGAATTAAAATATATATATATATATATATATATATATATATATATATATATATATATATATATGATCAGTATTCGGTTCTTTCCCAGACTAAAAGTTTGCTCATAGCTTTAAAACGTGCATGATATAAATTCCCCTAGAAGACAGCAACCAATCAAAACTTCACTTAAGTTTATCGATATTGTAGATCGGATATGCTCGGTTGAACTGATCTTCCTACATACGGTCTATACAGGGTATTTTTAGAGGAAGAGAAGAAAACAAACTGATATATATATATATATATATATATATATATATATATATATATATATATGTATGTATATATATATATGTATATATACATATATACGTTACTAAAACAATTTAACATATTGGCTCGTCTTACGACTTATTTTCTTTCTCTTCCTCTCCTTTTGACTTTTTAATTATATCTTATTTATTTGGTCTTCCTCTTTTATATCTTTTCTTTATTCTTATTTTTCTTAACTACACTTAACAAAATATTTACAATACAACGTACAAATATCATAAAATCATTCTGCTTGTTCCTTCCTTAATTAGTTACTTAGTTCGTCCGTCTGTTACGCCACTACTCTCTATACGCGCTTTTCTTTCCCTGCTATCATTTTAAATGCTACTCTTTAAATGCTACTCTTTTCGGCCTTTCTCACACCTTTCCCAAACGAAAGGGTAGTAAAGAGTGAGAGAGTAGTAGGAGAAAATCTATAGCATTACCGTAGCAGCAGCATAAGCTGTGTGTAGATGTGTGTGTACTGTACAATATAGTAAAAATAGGCCGGTTTGTTGTCGTATCCCGCAACTTAATAACGAAATTGCGGGCCTCTTTACACCCTTAGTCACTACTCAGTTGGTCTTTTCTGTTTACAATGGACACAGGCGCCTTTAAAGTAACTTTAATTATTTTTTTATAGTTTTAATGTTTTCTAACATTTTCGAAATTCTGTCGAAATTACTGGACTTGATATCTCATTCTTTTACATTTTTAAAATTTCTAGGATGCTGAATGAAGTAATTTAATATATAATGCCTAAATCTTTCCATTAACATGATTAATTTTTACGAACGTCTTGTAACTTAAAAAAATCAAGTAACAACAGCATTTTGTTTTTGTTTATGGTTACTTTGTGCAAAATAAAATCATTTCATTTGTATTGATTAAGTCAGCCAGACGACGAGACACGTCAGTTAAAAACTAAGTACAATTTTTCTCATGTCTTTTTTCATTCATATCGTTTTTCTTTCTATACATTACATCTGAAAATTTTTCGAAGCCATCATTAATGCCGAGGTAGTACAGCATCTCACAGCCCACAGACTCTTCTCTGACAAAAGTGTTGTTTCCTTTTCTCCAGGTCTACTGCTGATATGCTCACGACCATCACTGAGTATGTACACCAGGCTCTCGACAAGATCGGCGAAGCCCGAACTGTTGCCCTAAATATCTCGAAAGCGTCTGACAGTGTCTGGCACGGTGGCATTCTATAGAAACTACTGGGCTATGGTATATTTGAACAATTGTTTGATTCAATCCAGTCGAGGCCGACAAAGCAAACCTCATGCTCGAAAACGACCTTCAATCCGTGGTGAACTTGGGTACGAAATGGATCGTGAATTTTAATGCTTCTAAAACGCAGCTGCTATCTATTTTTCACCAAAGACAATCGCTCTTACCCCCCTACCAATTAGCATGGATCAGGCTAGTCTCTCTGAAAGTAAAACACTGCGCCCCCTCGGGTTAACTCTCACATCGGACCTGAAGTGGAATGACTATATAGAGCCCATAGCTAAACCCGCTGCTAAGAAGTTTTGTTTTCTGTGCAAGGCCAGGAAGTTTTTTTCCGTCGGAAACAATCCTGCACATATACAAATCTACAATCCGACCGTGCATTGAATACTGCTGCCATATCTGATCGGGTGCCCCTGCTGCCTACCTAGGGTCATTGACAATATCCAACCGAAAATATGTAATGTGATCGATTCCGACTTGGCAGCTCGGATACAGTCATTATCGCAATGTGGCTTTCCTGTGTCACTTCTACAAATACATTCATGGTTTCTGCTGAGATGAAGTTAGTTCAATGGTACCCTCTATACATGAATGTGCTTGAGTCACAAAATTAGCAACTATGTTCCACCCTTTCACTGTGAAACCGATAAATTGTAAAAGCAAATTCTACTCCGTCAGTTCTTTCACTCGCGCTTCCCGCCTGTGGAATTCCCTTCTGTTTATTTGCTTTCCCGACAGCTACAATCTTCAAATGTAAAGTCAATAGTCATCTAATATCTCACTAATTTGCTTCCTCTCTCTCTCTCTCTTTCTCGTGCTGCTTTTTCGTCCACTCCACTCTCATCAGTATCCTCATCTTTCTCCTACACGCTTCCTGACAACCCCTCTTACCTGCCTGTCACTCCTTTTCATAAATTAGCTCCTATGTAACCATTTGCTCAACTATGGCAGTAAAATGCCTTGCTTGAGGGGACACGATAATACAACAAAATTTATTTATATAAAATCATATAACAATTCTACTTGTTCTTTCCTTAGTTAGTTACTTAGTTCGTCCATCTGTTACGCCAGTATTCTCTATACTCTTAGTTATATATAATGTTAATGCCCGAGAAATAAAAATTATATATATAATGATAATGCCCGAGAAATAAAAATTATATATATAATGTTAATGCCAGAGAAATAAAAATTATATATATAATGTTAATGACAGAGAACTCCAAATCGTAAATTTTGTGTCCTCTTTACCTGGATATATATATATATATATATATATATATTTACCTGGATATATATATATATATATATATATATATATATATATATATATATATATATCCAGGTAAAGAGGACACAAAGTTTTACGATTTTGTGTTCTCTGGCATTAACTTTTTTAAGTGATCAATACAATAAATATTGTAGAACATAAAATAACTATATGATTTAATTTGTTATACAAATAATTGAATTTAATTTTATTCCTATTATTTTGTTAAAATATAAATGTTATACAATGTTCTATCTATGTGGGAGTGATATCCAGCTAAATAAGACCCAAGGTTTTACGATTTTTAGTTTTCTGGCATTTACTCTTTTATAAAGTACTCAATACAATATATATTGTAGGCCATAATATAATTATATGATTAAATTTGTTAAGTCAAAACTTAAAAAAATGTAAATGCCAGAGAACTCAATATCGTAAAACGTTGGGCCTTCTTTACTTGGATTTATATAACTCCCATATAGATAGAGCAATGTATACATTTATTTTAACAAAATAATATCGGTTAATTGCATAACAAATTTAGTTATATATATAAATGAACACTTTTATATATAGTGATACTATGCTTTCATAGACCATTGTAATAACTATTACAATATAAATCTCTACTCTGTATCGATTGCTCTTTAAAATTAAATTCCTGAACAATGGATTTAAAATTTACGTGTTCTGTCACTTTCTTACAAAACAATATATATATATATATATATATATATATATATATATATATATATATTGCAATCTTCTACAAATGTACATTTTATTTCGACATTGAAAGGGCAGTGTCTCATCACGGTAATAAACTCTATTTTTGAAAAAGGATGGAAATGTTCTTCCTTATATTGGTAAAATTTTGGTGTGCATCTTAACGTGGGTAAGGAAAGTGAGAAATGGAATTGGGGAGTCATAACGGGACATAAAAGGAACAAAAAAAAGGAGGAAAGCGGGAATGAAGGAGCATGCCTCTATTTCTATATTGAGCACTGTTTTAAATTAATGTTTTGAACGTTGTTAATATTTTCTTCGTTCTTTATTGATATATATATATATATATATATATATATATATATATATATATATATATATATATAGTAATAACTTAATTCATATAAGGCGATGCCACCTATAAGACACAAAGGACTACTGGGAAGAGCATGAGAAAATATTAGATAGAAAACGGAAACATAATACTAAAAGGGAAATAGATGACAGACCTCTAGTCCTGTTCAATAAACTCGGAAGGGTTTGAAACGGGCGATAGACAAACTCTCTATCATTCAGCGTCGTTGTGGTTAGCATCCTCCCCTCACATATCACATATCACAATTGGGGTTTAATGTAACATTCAAGCCATATTAGTGCAATAGCTTATCGGTGCCTTTTGCACTGGGGATATTGAGGCTACCAGTCTTATCCTATCATAAATTCTGATGATTGTCTGGTTGCCAACTATAGGGTCCAGCGTGTCCTAGTCTGAAATAGAACGTGGAAAAGAAATAAATTTTTACATTTCCTAAGGATACTAGCACGTAATTGAATTCAATGTTTCCTCATTAGAGGCCTCTATCCATAAATCTGTCATCACTCTACTCCTTCATCTATAATTTAATAGTTCAAACAAATTATATACAGAATTGTTCATTTAACAAAATATATGCCATCATATTTTATTGTATTTTCCATCATTATTCTAGTATCTAAATTCCAGTTTTACGTCGTTTTCTGGTTTGGAGACAAAGAAATCTTTCATTTTTTACTTGATCCATACCGTTGAACATATATAAAAAACACCCGTTGTATGGCAAGCAATTTACGTCTGTATCAGACATCAAAAGAAGTCCATGATGTCGACTCTTGACCGTGTTGTGTGGGGTGGGATGAGATGATGATAATTATGATGATGATGAAGATGGATGTACAAGAAAAGAATCATGGTTTGGAAGAGGTGCAAGATTTCAACTTATAAAAGTTTGAGACAGCACGTCTTGCACCTGAAGTCCCTCAGATTTGCGCTTGGTCACATTTATAATATGTGCTTAACGTGTTGTATGCCTGCGTATTTTCTTCTGACCAATGCTTTCCACGCATCATATTGACTTAAAAAGCCCTCGTAAATAATCTCCTAGACCTTGGCGCAAATAGAAAAGTTTCACAGAACAAGGTCAGCTGAAGAAGATGGTTGATCTTCTCAGATAAAAACTGTCGCATGCTTGTGGGGGTTGTAAACAGCTCCATTTGTTATATTGCGATGTTGGCAACGAGAAACAAGTATGCATAAAACTATGAACGTATATTTTTATTCTTCGTCAGTGACGCTTCCTGAAGTAAAAACGCAGTCCGAAAGAGTTCAAGCACACGAAGGAGCCGTCGGGAGATTTAACCAGTCTCTCTCCCTTCAGGCAAAAATTCTAGATTTTATATAGTGTTAAAACTCTCACGTATTTTTGCTTTTTCGTGTTGTCGCTTTACGGCCGGATATGTCTGTCAACCATACTTGTCTTTGGTTGACTTTTATCTATGGCCGGATGCATCTGTCAACCATATTCCTAATAGCCATCGTCTTTCAAGCCGGTTGTCACTTGTGAATGTTTTGTTGTTTCACTTTGTTGACATCATCAACGGCTGGATATATCTGTCAACCAATTTTGACCTTACATGCGGACAGATATACCTGTCATTCAGCTCTGCCGTTCAAGGCAAAATATTACACATTGTTGTGGTGAAGGTGCCACGATTCCTTCTGCCACAAATTTTGTCTCTTCTACGCAATGAGAAAAGTATCTCTTTGCAGTCTTGATGATTGATTATATTGATTGTATTGCCCAGTGGTAAGAACTGATTAGGTCCATAGCTCACACTGCACAGCTGGTCCCGTTATTTTTCAGACATACTGTGTATGAAAGGAAGGTCAATGACAAAATGTACAAGAGAAGTATTGAATGGTTACCTAATATTTTCGATTCTCCTCTCAGCTGAAGGAAATTCTTTCAGCAAAAGAGATATGGCTCTGCAGAATGATACTGAGAATATCCAGGACTGAATATATGAGTAAAGAGTAAAGGTGACATTTTAGAGAAAGTGGAAACGTAACGGACTCTTGGAAGAAACATTTGAAATGTCGCGGGTGCATAATGAGGAAAATGCTAACACGACAGGTAACTTTAAGTAAGGGGGACATGAAAGAAACGCGTACGATATAGAGCTTAATTGCAGAACAAGGTTTAGAAAAGAAATCAATAATATTTATTAAGGAAATTGTAGAGAGACATGATCAACGACATCGTGAAAGTATACGGCACAAAGAAGAAGAAGAAGAAGAAGAAGAAAAAGAAGAAGAAGAAATGCTCTGTAAGCTGGGGATTCAAAATACGCAGACTCCATTTCTGTAGATGGGTAAACACCCCCGCAATTTCTGTTGTTCCCAGGTCTAGACATAGGGTGGTAGCACCTGTTAGGGTTCAAAATATGGGCGAATAATTAACCTTCAAACTAGAAGTGCAAACACTATGAAAATACGAAAATGGATTTTTATAATGAAAATTCCAGCGATACGTTTTTGGAGAAGAAAATATTGCTAGAAATGCAATTTTGATGAAGAAAAATTTCTACCAGCAAAACAGAAAAAATATTACCAACAGTACATATCTCTAGGAAAAAGAATATTAACACAAATATATATATTCTTATACTTGATAAAATCTTCTTTACAAATCGACGTGCTGATATGCCGTAAAAAATAGCCAAACCAACCAACAAAAACAAAGTGTGACTTCTGTTGGGTAAACAATACGATAAAAGAAAATTAACATTGCAAAAATTCTTTTAGGGAAATCTTTATCTAATACGGTAATTTGTTATGAGAACAATCTTCCTCTGTCTTTGTTGTACTTGACTTTAATCTTTCAAGTGAGCATCATATTTTCTAAGTTCTATTTCCTCAGGTTATCTAGAAATATTAACTTTCTCTTTACAGTGTTTTACATTATAAGTTTTTTTTATTATTTCCATCTTTTGTAATGTTACCTAGAAATATTAACTTTCTTTTACAGTGTTACATATAAGTTTTTTTTATTATTTCCATCTTTTGTAATGTTACCTAGAAATATTAACTTTCTTTTACAGTGTTACATATAAGTTTTTTTTATTATTTCCATCTTTTGTAATGTTACCTAGAAATATTAACTTTCTCTTTACAGTGTTACATATAAGTTTTTTTTTATTATTTCCATCTTTTGTAATGTTACCTAGAAATATTAACTTTCTCTTTACAGTGGTACATATAAGTTTTTTTTTATTATTTCCATCTTTTGTAAAATATTGTAGTCTCTCACATAGTTGCTCCATAGTATCCTTAGCTTCCTTCTGTAGAACCACATTTCTGCTCTTGCCATTCTCTTCTTAATCTGTAAAGAGATTGTCCAACACTTGCTGCCCTACAGGAGAACAGTTACATTTATCAGTTTATATTTCTTGTTTCTCTGCTTCTAACGAAGTTTTTCTATTTCCCAATACTCTGCTTAGATTTTGGAATATATCTCTGGCTATCCCAATTCACCTTCGGATTTTAACGTTACATTTTCTATCCTCTGTGAAAAGACTTTCTAGCTGTTTAAATTTTTTTAATTGTTTCATTTGGTAACTTTGATTTGTAATTTCCCCTTTGGATTTACCTTTCTACTAACAATCATGCATTCTGCCTTTTGAAGTTGGTGTTTAATCTTTCTTTCTTGCTTTCCATCAATACCGCTTGTAAGTGATTTTGCCTGTTTATTTCTGGGTCTGCTATCAACACTGTCATATGCTGTTAAGATTGTGGCCGCCAATTATGCATCCTTGTCGAAATCCTAATTTTCTTAGAATCAGCTCACTGATTAGGGTGTTTAAGTTGTGGAAACCTACCTAAAAATGGACTCTTTCACAACTTTATAATATGTCTACCAGCTCTGAGTCAGGAGTCTCTGAGTAATATCGCCCAGAGTGAGTGAATGAGAGAATCAGGACGCCTGCGAGAGGAAGTACCCTCCAGTCCATGTTTACCTTTGTAGTAGTTTTCCGAGAATATACTATTCAACCTTATATCCGAGACCGTGTTATCTTTCTATTGCCCTTCGGTCAAAACAACAAGTCCGCTGAGAAAACAACCTTGTCTTACACACCTTTGTATTTTGAGTATATCTGTTGAACTCATTTTCTGTCCGTGGCTGGTCAGAAACCTCGATGTAAAGAGAAAGAATATATAAAAAAAATCTGTCTATGACTGGTACCATACATAATAGTTCTGTCGGTATATGTTGCCACACCAGACGTATTTTTTCTCATTGCCAGTTGTATTACTATTAATATTTGTAAACAGATACTCGAAAATGATGTTTGAACATTTCATGTGTATAGGATTTTAGCGTATAGTTACATCGACCAGGTCGTTCAAATAATAACTAATATCCTCTTCTACATAAGAAACCAACTATTTTATATAAAAATGAAACAATTCTCTCTGTCTTTCACTCTGTCTAAAGCAAAAGTTATTTTATTTATTCCGATATGCATCTGATATATTACTATTTAATCTGGAACAAGACCACAATAGAATATTATAAGAAAATCAAATAAACTTTATTTTTTTTTACTTTATTTTACGACAACTAGTTAAACATGTTAGTTCGCATGGTTTTTTTAGTCTTGTGCTTATTAGTTATTTATTATTTCTACTATTTGCACTCGAATATTTACAACGTTTTGGATGTTGTTCTCTGTAAACTTGTAGATGACAATAACTTAAATGGATAATTCGTCAATTTCTGGATGTGATTGCACAGTAAATAGGCGTTCAAAAGCTGTGCGTGGTTCATTGGAAAAACGGCGGAGAATAATTCAAAGGAACGAAATAAGCTCAAAACGAGGACAGGTGGACGGAAACTATCAACTAGCATTGATTAAGTAAGGTGCTTTTTATTTTCAAAATTCTGTGAAGGTGAGACTGAAGTGAAAGCCACCTGTATGAGGCCGCAAGGAAGTAGGTTGAAAACATTATTCTGAATGTAAATAATATGAATTTTTTATATAACAATGTCGTGAAATAGTCGCATTCAGCAAGTCGATGTTTATTATTTTAAAACAAAAATATGATTACGAAAGGATACTGAATTCATGTTGATACATTTAATAAACCCATTTGCTGTGGCATGACATATATTTATGATGGTAGATAAAGATGTTTTATAAAATGAAGAAAAGAATCGAAGAATATTATTAAAACGAGTACATATACTACTTAAACTCCATCACTGTTGTCATATCTGGCCAGGTGACCCTGCTGCTCATTTCAGGGTTCTTAACAAGCTCCAAAAGAAAATCTGTAATGTGATCGGTCCGGACCTTGCAGCTCGACTCCAGCCACCGTCTCATCGGCGGGATGTGGCTTTCCTTTGTCACTGCTACAAATATTTTCATGTCTTCTCCGACAAACTGATGCCCCCGCCACAAGAATTTACTCGAGCAACCAGACTAGCAACAATGTCCCACCCTTTTACAGTTAAATATACAAAATGCAACCGATAATTCTACTCTATCAGCTGCTTTTCTTGCTCTTTCTACTTGAGGAATTCTCTTCACTATATTTGCTTTCCTGACAGCTACAATTTCCAGGAATTTAAACACAATGTCAATTCCCATCTTTTGTGAACTTGATTCTAGTCTATCACTTGTCCCATCTACATCACTCTGTGTATCTTGTTCTTTTCCTTTCCCTCTCTAACCTCGCAACTGTCATCACACCTGTATTCCCATGCTTCTCTTGCTTTTTTTCTGACATCCCCTTTAACTGGATCGTCTTTCTCTTTTCTCTCCTCTTGCATAAATTTTACTCTTTTATGTAGCCACCTGCGCATCAGTGACGGTATGGCCTTGCTTGGTGTGTAACGATAAAAATGCTCTTTTTATTCTTGACTTACTGATTAGAAGACCTTTCAAGGGTAGTTTGCCGTTTTTATCTGCGGTAGACTGGTTATAAATCAAGATTAGTCTCTCCTGTTATTAAATCTATAGCTGGGGGTGAGATGATAGGGTATTTCAACTTAAATAAATGTATCGGACCCGTCTGAAATTTGAACGTGGATCTGTAAATTTGTCATTCCGATAAGTTGTCAATAACGCCATAAAAGACATCAACAATTTCTAAACTAATATAGTGAATTACTAAGCGCAGATTATATTTGAAACAAAGTAAAAATTATGGGGAACCCAGTGTAAAATAAACTCAATACTCAGCCGTTATTAATTTAGAAAGACGAACTTGATAAACATTGCACCATGTTGAAGTGTCTAACTTTCTTTTTCTAATCCCAGTTTAGATGTGGCACCAAGTCTAATGACTGAAGCATCTAATGAGAATCGAACTCAGTTGGAGTAGATAGACTAAACTATCGCCCGGTTCACACTCCACCCACGTCTATTGAACAGATGAAGAGGCTCATCCCTTGTTCCTTGTTTAGGATGTGGTTTCCGGCTTTCTCTTTTCCAATCTTTTCACTCTTTTCTTTTTTTTTTTCAATTGGAGTAGATAGACTAAACTATCGCCTGTTCACACTCTACCCACGCCTATTGAACAGGTGAAGAGGCTCATCCCTTGTTCCCTGTTTAGGATTTGGTTTCCGGCTTTCTCTTTTCCAATCTTTTCACTCTTTTCTTTTTTTATTTTTATTTTTCAATTGGAGTAGATAGACTAAACTATCTCCCGGGTCACACTCCACCCACGTCTATTGAACAGGTGAAGAGGCCCATCCCTGGTTCCCTGTTTAGGATGTGGTTTCCGGTTTTCTCTTTTCCAATCTTTTCATTCTTACGTAGCCCTCTGCACATCAGCGGCGTTACCGCCTTGCTGGGGGTGATATGATTAAAAAAATAAATAAAAAAACTCCGGTATTCAGTTAGTTAAGTGCCTATTTCGAGAAACGACTGACTAGGCAGAAGATTTTCTTGCTCCTTGGAAGATTTTCTTGCTCCTTGGAAGATTTTCTTGCTTCTTGGAAGATTTTCTTTCTTCCGCCGTAGACTGATTGCCAACCAAGGCTACAGAACCCAATCTGTCTTGCTATTTAACGCTCAGCTGAAGGAAGAAGAGTTGGATTCATAGCTTTCGCAAGGATTTTTGCGCTTAACTGAATGCAAAGAATATCAAATGGAAATCGAACTCGAGTCTCCGAGTTCCAACTCCGAATCGACATCCATTGCATCAAAACGTACATTCTCCAGGAGGATCAAACTCACAACTCACTCGTAATTGATCTTGCGAGACAATCCTGTTAGCCATTATTCAACTTCGAATTTTCCCCAAATAATTTTCTAATCGAAGCTTTGATGCGACACAATGCCGAAATTTTAGAGCACCCAGTGATGATGCAATACTGTACTAAGTAGTAATTGATCTAGCAAGACAAACCATTAAATGCCTTGAAATTCTCCAAAGTTTTTTTAGGCATAGCTTAGACGTGGGACAAGACTAAAACTTTGGAGCACCAGGTGAAGATTAAGTTCACTACTCAGTCGTATTTGATCTAGGAATGCAAGCTTGCTTACCATTGTGTCAAAATGATATTCTAAATATAGCTTGGATTTGAAACAAGTTCGAAAGTGTGGAGCACCCAATAAAACTTTCTACTCAGTCATAATTGATCTAGCCAGATAATTTACTCGCAGTTACACCGCGTCGATCTTACCAAAATGATTTTATAAACATAGTTAAGATGTGGCAAAAGAACGAATGTGTTAATAGTCCATTGAGAATCGAATCTACATTTCATTTTTCTGTTCCCTGTCTCTACAGGACGTAGGCGATCATGTCTTTCTACATCTCCCTATACTTGTAGTTCTTAAAAGCCTTTCTCTCAGTACTCCTTCAAAACCCTGCTCCACCATCCATGTCAAGTATGTCAAGTACGTCTCGCGTTGCTTTCCCTAATCTCTCTTTTCCTCTATCTGTCCTGTGAGTATCAGATTCTCAAAGCCTTTTTCCCTTATTACATATCTCAGAAACTTGAGCTATTTTTTCTTGATGTTAACTATAAGTTTCCTTTTTGTTTCCAGCTTTTCCAAAACCTCGTCGTTACTATCATATTTGATCCATGGTATCCTCAGCATCTTTTAGTAAAACCTCGATGCTTCAAGTCTTACCTTCATCTTCGATAAGATTTTCAAGCATTTGCTCCCATATTGAAAATCAGAATCCGCGACTATCCGTAATTTTCTATCAAGACGAGATTGTTAACGATTACACTGCATCGTTATTTCTATGTCTTAACTATGACAAGATAATATGTGTTACATAATATCACCATATAAGAAAAATCGGATATGACGAAAAAGTGACTTTAGGGCCGAATTTCGAATTTTTACTTTTAACGAATCATGTAATACGTATATCTATACACACGACTATGACCTAGGTCAAAATCAGCCTAATCATTTTTCTATAGATTCAGGTCAGTTTACTATCATACGTGATACACGCTTTGGGTGATCATATCTCGAAAGAGACATGATTGACTGGGCAGAAGATTATCCCGCGGTAGTTTGCGATTGCTTTCTGCGGTAGACTGGTGGCCAACCAAGGCTAAAGAACCCAATCTGTCCTATTATCTAACCCATAACTAGAGGGAAGAGATGGATTAATATTTTTCCAAGGGTAAATTCAGGTAAAAAATGTAAAAAGGCAAAAAGTATAAGAGGATTTTGATATTACATAAATTCAGAAGAGTTGATATCGTAATATGTTCACAAACCTGACCTACCGTTATGAATCCAAAATATTTTGTTTTAGTTTTCCAGTCAACGTAAATTTATTGTGCCCATGTATTGGCATGGATACACAGGTATTTCAAAAGCCAACCTGAGAGACAAGAAAATCTCATTGGAAACAAAGAAAAGAGTGCAGGACTGCTATGTAATATCTGTCCTTCTGTATGGCAGTTAATTTGAGTGATCTCATAGGTAAGGGTTGAGGTAGCATAAATATGGTTCTACTGACGTTTGCTGATGATACCAAGGACTGAGCATATGAGCAACGATGAGGTTTTGGAGAGAATGCAAATTAGAAGAAAACGCAAACTTAACAGCAGGAAATAACAGCTGAGGTTCCTGGAATACGTAAAAAGTCCTAGAAAATCCGATACTCACAGGACGGATAGATGGAAAGAGAGACAGGGGAAAGCAGAGTGAGGTATATTTTATATGTTTAAGCAAATAGATTACAGAGCAGGGTTTGTGAGAGATACCAAGAGGAATTATGAAGAGCGACAAAAGACGTGGCCAAGTGGACGTCCATAATCGGCTACATTCTGAAGGAGCATGGCACAAGAAGAAGAAGAAGAAGAAGAAGAAGAAGAAGAAGAAGAAGAAGAAGAAGAAGAAAGCTAAATCGATTTTAATACACTCCCTCAGAAGCCAGGTACAAATGAATGTGAACTCAACTAAACAATCAGATTCATAAATTACGTAACAAAACTCATTATCCAAATTCTAATAAACAGGCCGTACAGCAGAATCAGTCTGAAAACAGAACAAGAACAGTGTGTTTTCTCGTCAAGGAAACTGAAACAAGGAACATAATATTTATGCTTAGGGTGTTATCAGAAAAAGCAATAAAATGCAGAAATACGTATACCTGTGTTTCATCGACTATGCAAATGCTTTCAACAAAGTACGCCACAAAGACCTGATAGAGATTCTTGGGAACCTTGACATATTCGAGAAAAAAACTTAGAATAACCAAAGACATTTACTGGCAGCAACCTGCATACAGACAGGAAATGACTACAGTAGATTCACAAACATAGAAAAGGGTGTAAGAAAACGATATGGATTCTCACTAGATCTATTCAACCTTATACACGAACGAATATGGAAATACAATTTATTCATTTTACAGTCAAAACTGGAAAAGGGGTGGCATATTCAAATTAATGACAGGTATGCATTTTCTTCTACAGCAGTTAACTCGCTAACGCCATTTTGCTAAATAGCACTCTTTATAGATAGGAGCATTTGCAGGTCGATGTACAGAATTCATCTTTTGTTTTCCTAAATCTTATTTCTCGGCATAAATTTGTTCCGCTTCTTTTAATGCGTCTGTTGCTGAGCGACATAAACTGAAATAGACTTGACAGGAAGATGATTTTATTGACGAATTATGCAAAACTATTTCTTTTTTTACGTTGTCTGTTTTCATCCGTGACATTAGTTGTGTCGACTATTTCGGGCGAAGGTCAGTTATTTAAATTACCTGCCCACTTGACTGAGGCTGATTTTATTACATGCGGACATGAAGAGCGAGGGAGAGACCATGAGAGAGAGAGAGAAAGAGAGAGAGAGTAAGAGAGTGGGAGTGCGAGAGTAGAAAAGTGATAGAGACAGCAAAACAGAGTGAAAGAGGGCTATACGCTTTGCGAGTGAGAGAGAGTGAGTCAGATATAGTTAGAGAGAATGATTATGAGAGAGAGGGGAAGCAAGGGAGTGGAAGTGAATAAAAGAGTAAATGAGAGAAAGAGAGTAAGAGATAGTGAGTGACAGAGTGAGTGAGAAAGAATGATATATAGTGAGAGAGAGTAAGAAAAAGATAGAGTGAGAGTGGTAGTGAGTAAGTGAGAGATAGAGAATGCAAGAAAGCGAGTGAGAGCGAGAGCTGGTGAGAAAGTGAGTTAGTGAAATAGAGGGTAAGTTACACTGAGTAAAAATGAAAGAGAGGAAGATGTATAGAGTAAAATAGAGATAGTAAGACAGAGTAATATATAGAGTGAGAGAAAGTAAGAATGAGTGAGAAAGAGAGAGAGAGAGAGAGAGAGAGAGAGAGTAGGAGAGAGATGTAAAAATACGAGTGCGAGTTAAAAAAAAGGCTGTACATTTTAGTCGACTATTCGAATGTTTACTCATATAACTGGAGAGAAATGTACTAAAGATAAGTTTTAATCCAGTGATTATTCTTTCAATTATACTTTTCCCCTTGATATTCCCCAGACCCAGATATCCCGTAAATTATGAGAGTCGTAGGAGTACCTCATATACTGGAGCGGCAGTATAAGTGGTTTTCTTTCGGTCATCCTGACCTCTCCAGTCTAGTTTGAATTCAGAGTTTTCTTTCTTCTAGACAAAGCTATAGTTCTCAGTCTGTCCGGTTATTTTAGCCATAGCTTAGGGGAGAAATAATGGATTCATACCTTTCCCAATAGTATTAGCACGTAAGTGAATGTAATGATTTCGACTGGAATTTGAACTCGGCTCTCCGATTACTCACTGCGAGTAGCTGTCCATTACTCCACCATGTTTCCATTAAGTATGTTAGCAACAGGTAAATGAGCAATGTCTTAAAATTCTTAAAATAAACTAAAACTAATCAAAAACTTATCCTGTTATAAAGGGTATTTTAGCCGAGTTCGAATTCTCGTTGAATCCATTGTATTCACTTACGCGCAAATACCCTTGGGAAAGGTATTAATCCGTCTCTTCCTTCCAGTTATGGGTTAAATAGCAGGACAGATTGGGTTCTATAGCCTTGGTCAGCAACCAGTCTACCGCAGAAAGCAATGGCAACCTACTGCGGGATAATCTTCTGCCCAGTCAGTCATGTCTCTTTCGAGACATGATCGCCCAAGCGTGTATCACGTATGGCACTTAACTGACTGACTCCCCTGCAATACAACGTAATTAAAAAGAAATCAACGGCAATTAAACACCTGCAAAATAAAATGAAAAAGAAAACCAAGAAATTCTAAAAAAGACCATTCCCACAAGATATCAAATTAAGCCACACTTTGTTTAAAAAATATAGCCGAGACACAAGACCAAAAACAAAACCCCTCCCTGGGAAGGCATCATAACGGTGTTCTTACGAAACTTCGAATTGGGCATGAACCTACTCAGTTAAGGTAACAAATTATTTGGCTTAAATCTATCAACACTCCAATGCGATATCAAGCACTTTGCGATAATAAAAGAAAACAAAAAAAAACCTGCATGTCAAAATCAGTAATTCTACTTTAATCTATCAGTAATTCTACTTTAATTTATCAGTAATTCTACTTTAATTTATCAGTAATTCTACTTAAAGAAACAACAATCCCTTTGTTAAACATTATCACGAATCAACTATATATATATATTAATAAATATACGTATGATCCTACATCTATGGCATGACTCAGAGTTTCATGCGTTTTGCAATCGTCAGGTGCTTATTTCAAACTGACAATTAAATAGATTTTAACTTAAGTTCACTCGATGTTCACTGGGAGTAAATCTTATAAAGGTAAGTTACTGCCTTTTTTTAATAACAATATGAAAAATTTGCATATTTTAAGGTTACTAGTGGATAAAAATTTAAATTCTAATTTGAAATTAAAAATAAAATAAAAAATAATAAAATCTAGAGGGGAAGAAATCAAAGGGGCGTAAATCATGATTCTTGAAAAATTAAATCAAGTATTGCATGTACATAAAAATGTAGGGAAAATTAAACTTTTAAAATTTAAAATAAAAACAAAAATAAAAATAAAAATGGAAAGGTAAAATTTAGAATTAAGAATTAAAAATGTACAGAGCAAAAATAAAGTGGGTTTAAAAGTAATATTACGGAAAAAGAAAAACATGACAAACCTAAAGGGGTATCTATTTCAAACTTTGTCTAAGAATTTAAGTATTTTTTCTATGACAGTATATATTGATTAAATCACTTTTTATTAAGTATATTTGGATTCTTGAGATGGTTTAAGATGACACGTATTTCTAAAAGGCATAGATTACATTTACTTCATTTTCCGTTGTAATGATTAAATATTTAGTTGATGCCAAAGCATTATGTTGTGAATATATTTATCTATGTTTTTAACGCCACTATAACTAACTTTGATATTTGTCTGTTGAAGACTTTTTAGTGTGGGTAAAGGTAAAAATGTTTATGGATGAAGTCAAGGAATAGTTTATCAATGTTAGCGTAAACGTTACAACTGAAGAATGTGTTGAACCAAATAATGTTACGTTTACGTGATTTCTGCTTATTTCTGCCTACCTTCTTTTTAACGGAGTATTCTAAACTAGTGTTGAGTTTACTTTTTTCTAAAGCATATATGTATATAATTTTAGAATTCTCAAAAATGTCCTTATTGCTAGAGTTGATACTTAAACGGAATTGTATAGATTTGTGTAGGTTGTTGGTACTTATCTGGGGGTGATTTGATGTATTAAATTCTTAGTCCGAGATTGATATAGATTCCTTTTTATGTTGGCCTATTTTTTCTTTGTTTCTTTCCCCCGCAATATTACTTTTAATATTACTTTTAACTATTATGAATTGAAACCCTTTTATTTTTGCTTCTTCCATTTTTAATTCTTAATTCTAAATTTTAACTCTTAATTTTTTTTCATTTTTATTTTATTATAATTTTTTATTCAACATTTTAAAATTTTAATTTTCCGTACATTTTTATGTATATGTAATACTTGAATATTTAAATTTTCAAGACTCATAATTTACACCACTTTGATTTTTTTTCTTGCATTCTATATTATTCTATTTTTTATTACAATTTAAATTTTAAATTTTCATTTTTATCCACATCTAACCTTCTTATTAAAAGAGCAGTAACTTCATTTAATTCCCATGAACAGCGAGTGAAATTCAATTCAAATATATTAAACTTCAGTTTGAAATATACACTACATGTTTGTATGACACATGAAACTCTGAGTCGTGCCATAGACGCAAGATAATATGTAATTTTTTTAGTATATATATATATAGTCATCCGCAGACAGATCTGTTTAGCTGTATCACAGCTCATCAGTGCGGTTAGACACCCGATTACTGTATACCCAGGATTGAAACCCGACCGAATTGGTGTCAGTCCGCGATTCTACCTCTGAGCTATGGGCGCTCTGTAGAAGGAGGCAAACTTTTTAGCGTGTACATTATCATTATATACACGCCCAATAGCTGAGAGTGTTGCAATTCATTTCTGAATAAACGATGCGTAAATGCTAGAGTAGCTACTGTTTTCCAAAGTCTACCATTCTTCCAGAGTGCTCAAACAGGGTGTGAGAGCGTAAATAGTCATCTGTAGACAGATCTGTTTTGCTGTATCACATCTCATCAATACGGTTAGACACCCGATTCGGTCGGATTGAAACCCGACCGAATTGGCGTCAGTCGGCGATTCTACCTCTGAGCTATGGGTGCTCCGTAGAAGGAGGCAGACGTTTTAGAGTGTAAATTTTCATTATAACCACGACCAATAGCTGAGAGTGTTCTAACTCATTGCTGAATCAACGATGCGTATATGCTATGTATAATACAGCTCGATTCATACATTCAGCATTAATGTATTAACATCTGAATAATAATAATACTATACATATGTACACCCTCCTCATATGTATATTTATTTATTTGCCTCAATATATATATATATTAATCATTTCACTTTAAAGTCACCAAAGAATTTCTGTGTGCGAGAGAATAAGAGAAAATAAAATTATTGGGAAAAGAGAGAATAATAAAATAACAGAAATTAAGAATACATAAGATAATGATTAGGACTGATTTTACATATCAACTTTGAACATAAAGAGGCCGGTAGATAGCCACACACAAAACACATGCGAGCAAAATAACCGATAGAGTAAAAACTATTGCTATATCTAGCCATTTCAAATGGGAAGTTAATGATACTATAAGGCCAATGCGAATAATTTCATAAAGTTTCGTTACCTAAAAGCAAATCTCATCAGAAGAATCACCATTAAAATCATTACAAACAAAATACTTGCAAATAATATATATATATATATATATATATATATATATATATATTAATCATCTCATCCCAAGCAAAGCATTCCACAGCCACTATTGCGCATGGGGCTACATAGGGGAAGGTAAAGAGAAGGAGTGATTAGACATAGGGAATGTCTATATATATATATATATATATATATATATATATATATATATATATATATAATGATAATAATATCTACTTAGACTCTGTAAGAATGCACTCCGTAAATTTATGCCAAGATAACTTTCGAAAAAACCATTAAGAAACAGAACCTAAATCCGTTACAATCCGGCGTACTAAGTCCTCGGATAAATGGGGAGAAAAAAAAGAAACCAGCGGAACAAGAACAAACATTCAAAATTCCGCAGTAAAGAAAAAAAAACTCAAACGGAACCAAACACAAGAAAAAGTGCTCAATACGAAAGTACTAAAATACAATAGTGGAGCAAAAACACACGAAAATCTAAAGTGAGCCAAAACCTACCGCGGTTTCACACTATGGATCGTCAGGGAAAAGGCTTATATATATATGATGTCCTCTCTATGAGAATGGACTCTTCCTCCGTCAATCTAATAGTACATGCGTGACTTCCGGGGACGAAGCTGTGACGCGGTCGTAAGTCAGTCGAGACGCAGCGTAACTATACTCTTCGGGCTTACACTTCTATTTCGCTGATTACTAACACTTTACCTTGCATATATCCTCTTATTATTCTAATACACAGTTTGAAACTATTTTCTTTTTTGCGTGTCCATCTTCCTAGCCTAACACGCCACAAAAATATATAAACAAAATATACACAAAATATAAATGAAAAGTCTATTGCTACGGTAATGTAGATAAAGGTAGATAATATACTTTGAACGTTATCACGTATGTACTCTACGTTATATTATTCTCCTTCGTTTCCAATGTTCGAAAGGAAAATGTGTAGATTGTGGACGTCTCATCACACAACAGATTTTTCATCAGTGATCATGGCATGTGCAGCATTTTTTTGTCCTAACAACATTCCTCGGGTTTGAAATACAGTAACTTCTCCTTCGCAATTTTTCCAAAGATGAAATCACACTTGAAAAAACACTGTTTTAAAACGCAGATGAACTCCAAATCAATCTAACTAGGTAGTTGTTCTATATCCCAAGAATTGAATTCCAGGAAGGTTTCCATCGATGAGAACGACGCTGGATAATGAGTCTTGATTCAGAAGGGGACTAATACGAAGGACATTAACTGCCGAGTCGATATGTATTATAGTTCTTTTTTTTATTGTACCACAGCCGATATATTTTTTTAGTTCTCATATATATGGTGTTATATATAAGTGAGCACGGCCATCACCGATATGTTCAGTTTTTATAGCTTACCCTCTCCCAACACGCTTTTATCGGTTGTGTGAATGATAGCGGCTTATAAACTAGCCAATCAATTTGCGTTTCTTTTCACATATATGTCATATCAAATAAATCTCCGTTTTGAGGAAGTTTATTTTGATCATCTTTACTTCCAGTATGACCTTTTGTATAGCTCGTCAGTGGCGGTTGAGGGTGATACCAAAGTATACAAGTTTGTCTACTACACGAAATCGACTACCATCAATATAAATTGTTGGCTCTATATACTGAATTTCTCGGGCAAGCTGATACATCACCACTGTCTTGTCAAGGCTGATGGACCGTCCATAAGAATCATATGACCCCAATAGTTGATCTAGGGACTCTGCGTGCTGAATTATGTACGACACCAGGTAACAGTCAGCGGCGCAGAGAAAGCCACACAAAAAGAATTTTGTCCTTGCTCCACACTCACATATATTGAAAAGCTTGCCAGTTGATCTGTTCCATAACGTAATACCATTACGGCAGTCACTGAGCGCATCAAGTACTACAATCACAACAAATGATAGTAAACAATCTAGAAACCAGAAAATCTCCCTGCTTGACTCCCTTTTCAACCCTGGTGGGCCCCGTAAGCACACTTCAAAAACTGACACATGTTTCGATATCGTCATGGAAGGACCTCAGAATCTTAAATGTTGGGAAGCAGCCCAATTCTGAAAGGAGAATGCAGATACTAGTAACATTAACAGCGTCAAAAGCCTTTCTCAAATCTACAAATATTTAATGAAGGTTTATTTGCTGATCATATCTCTTTTCCTGAGTTTGTCGCGCTGTGAAAATCCTATCGGCGGTCTCTCTTTGTTGGCGGTCATCACACTGTGAATTATGCAGTATATTGTCAACTATGGTCTGGTTTAATCTCAATACAACAGAGGCTAAGATCTTATTTGCCGAAAAAAGGAAAGCAATCCCTCTATAATTACTACATAATTCCATGGGATTTTACCCTTATATATAGGTATCATTACGGCATCACTCCAGTCTTTTGACATCTCTCTATCTTTCCGAGCTTTTTCAATAAAATCATACCTAAATTGACTTAAATGCATTCCACCGTAACTAAATATCTCAATCGTTAGCCTAAGTAGCCCTTTCTAGGTTAAGTTTTTTAAACCACGTAGAAACTCGCCTAGTGATGTTTGGTTGTTAAGTTCTACTACTACGGGTCTTTTGGGTATTTTCTCACGAACCTAAGCCTCCACATATGAAGGCATGTTATGTAGGCCATCAAAGTGTTTATTTCATTTTTTCACCATGACATCCATATCTGTGAGGAGATAATTGCCGTACTCTGTCTGAGAGGAGTAATCCTGGTGTATCTATAGGGAAATACTTGTTTACATCTGCTTGGTGTTATTTGAAATCGCTCCATACTGTATTTCATCTGCTAACTCTGTTCACCATTTTTCTTGAATAGTTCGACGAGCACGCTAAACTACTGTTTTTGCAGATTTAAACTCTTTGCACAATTTACTGTGTTTTCATTGGACAGGCCTTTTTTACAACACTGAACTTCGTATCTGAATTCTTCTTGCAATAATATTCATCATAGCATTTTGATTTTTATCAAACCATTCTCTATGTTTTGCTGATGATTTTACCTTAAATTTCCTCAGCTGATTCATAAATATACTTCTTCAAGGAGTCCCATGAAGATGCATCATTGATTCCAACCAGTCGTTGTTTTAATGATTTCTGCGTTTCCAGGAATGCAGTTTTGCGACATTTGGCTGTGCAAGAAAACTTTCTATTGCTTTGTGAAGTGGCTGGTTTAAGATCAAATTTCATCTTAGCGCTCATAGGGTAAGATCAAGCCAACAATCCGCACCACGAATAGATCTAATGATATGGACATCCTATATATCTCTTCTGCGGACGATGACATAATCAATGATATACCACTGGCGTGAACGCGGATACATCCATATTGTAACATGGTCAGCCCTGTGCTTGAATTGAGTTCTGGAGATACGAAGATTAAACACAGTGCAAAGTTCGAGAAGGATTAAACCGTTAATGTTGATTTTCCCAAAGATATATTTTCCCAAACTCTTCCATGTCCCCCCATCCGTTCAAACTTGAGCGTTGAAGTCTTCGTGGATGGCAATTTTATTAACTTTTGGAACCATGTAACGTAGTCATACAATTAAGCCTTTAAAATGTCGGTACTGTCTACTGTTTGAGCGTATTCACTAATGATTGTAACATTGATCCATTGAGATGCAGGCGAAGGGTCATTAAACGTTCATTGATTTATTTAGGAAATTCAGCAACTTTATATGATTGACCATTACCAGCTAAATAAGAGCTGCTAAATCTATAGAATATCTCTCTAGCTCCCTAGACACCAAAAGTGTTCTGATTTCAGGACTACATCCCAAAACATATTCTCTTATAAAAGCTACTCACACACCCCACCAGGAACCGAAACCCGCCCCTATATCACTAAATGTGAGCTAGTAATTTTATATCTATCCAGATGCAGCCAAATGTGTATGTCAGCAGCTATGCTTTTTCAGCCCCTCAGAGCTGAACGTGTCACTGCAATGCCATCACAGACTTGGACTGAATAAAAAAAATAAAAAAATCAAACTAGAAGCTAGCAAATTGTCAATAATGCTTGTGGGAATTTCCTGTTCAAAAGTAGCTTGAGCAGCACTGCACTGACCATCACCAGACAATCACATTATCCAGAGACAAGCAATTGCAAGATATCTAGTGTGGTTATGAAGCAGATTTTTTATCAGAGTTTTCGTCTCCAATGAAGACCACCAAAACGCTTGAGAGGTTCCACAACCAGGGGGATAATTGCACGTCAGAAAAACAACCAAGATATTTAATGGGCATTGTGAAGAGATAGCTACATGGCCGTTGACATCTCAAACAGGTTCATACTTCCTTTTCCAGGTCTTGATTTTCGATTTGCCGCGTTTCTAGACACTCTTTTTACCAGGCAGATCCGGTAACCTTCATGCTATTTATGAGGTGTTAAACATCTTGCTTTTAACAACGATTTATCCATCTTTGCTTTTTAGGAGATTTTAGCCATCATGCTTTTTATGAGGTGAGCGATATCGTGTTTTTACGAAGTATTAAGCATCATGCTTTCTTACGATGTGGTAGCCATCTTGAGTATACGATGTGTTAGCCATCATGAATATACGATGTGATAGCGATCATGAATAAACGATGTGTTAGCGATCATGAATAAACGATGTGTTATTGATCATGATTTTACGATGTGTTAGCGATCATGATTTTACGATGGGTTAGGGATCATGATTGTACGTTGTTTAGACATCATGATTATACGATGTGTTAGCCATAATGATGCTACAATGTGTAAGCTATAAATATTTTTCTGAGTTAGCCATCGTTATTTTACAATGTGTTAGCCATCATGATTATATGATGTGTTAGCCTTCCTGATATTACGATTTGCTATCAATGATTATGGTACGATTTGTGAGCTATCATGATTTAACAATCTGTTAGCTATCGAGATTTTACGATGTGTTAGCCATCATGATTATACGATGTGTTAGCCATCCTGATATTACGATGTGCTATCAATGATTATCGTACGACGTGTGAGCTATCAAGATTTAACGATCTGTTAGTTATACAGATATTACGATGTGTTAGCCATCTTACTTTTTATGAAGTGTTAATTATCAAAATTATACAACTTCTTAGCCATCATTACGATGTGTCAGCCATCATGATTTAACGATGTATTAGCCATCATTGCTTTTTACGAGCCATCATGATTATAAAAAATTCATCAGTCAAATAAGTGCCATACGTGATACACGCCTTAGCGTTCATGTATCAAAATAGACATGAATGACTGGGCATATGATATTCTCGCAGTAGGTTGCTATTACTTTCTGGTGTAGACTGGTTGCAACCAGAGCTGTAGAACCGAATCTGTTCTGCGACCATATAAACTGAAGAAATGGTTCGAAGAGTGTCACATTTATTTATGCATACTAAAATGAAATCTTCAATCGTAAATCAGTCAGTCAGTCAGTTTAGTGCCATACGTGAAACACACTTGGGCGATCATGTCTCGAAAGAGACATGACTCACTGGGCAGAGGATTATCCCGCAGTAGGTTGCCATTGCTTTCTGCGGTAGACTAGTTGCCGACCAAGACTATAGAACACAATCTTTCCTGTTATTTAACCCATAACTGGAAGGAAGAGATGGATTAATACCTTTCCCAAGGATATTTGCGCGTAAGTGAATGCAATGAATTCGGCTGGAATTCGAACTCGGCTCCCCGATTTCTCGTTCCGAGCCGATATCCACTGTACTACAACGCACATCAAAACAAAAGCAGCAGTTACAAATGGTAATAACATTAATCCTGGTGCGTCCCAGTTTTTTGCCCAAATTTTAACGAATTTCTCAAAGGCCGACACTGATAGTCATCGGTATACGTAGGCTGACAAAACATTAATCAAATATGATGCATTCGTTAACTGGTGTTGAGTCTTTGGTCTCTTTTTACAATGCGTTGTGGTGCAGTGGATATCGGCTCGGAACGAGAAATCGGGGAGCCGAGTTCGAATTCCAGTTGAATTCATTGCATTCACTTACGCGCAAATACTCTTGGAAAAGGTATTAATCCGTCTCTTCCTTCCAGTTATGGGTTAAATAACAGGAAAGATTGGGTTCTATAGCCTTGGCTGGCAACCACTCTACAGCAGAAAGCAATGGCAAACTACTGCGGGATAATCTTCTGCCCAGTCAGTCATGTCTCGAAAGAGACATGATCGCCCAAGCGTGTTTCACGTATGGCACTTAACTAACTAACTGACTGACAGGACGACCGAAAAAGCATTGTAGTTATCCGAAGAATAACTAAGCGCAAAATCGAAGAAGATTTATAAAATTTGCAAGTATGATGCATTTATTTGCAACAATCATCTCTCATACGGGTAGTTAGAAAAACCTCTAAATGTCTATTTCGCCTATCAAAACCTGAAGATTTTCCCGATCCTAAAGAAGGTAAAAAAAAAACAAGAGTGTGATTGCTATTCTAGTAAAACTTATGTAAATTGGTTTTAAATAACACTGATGTTATAAATCACGACAATCGTAAATTATGTTGAAAATCAGCAATTTTCTTTTAGAGATCTATCATGTAATTAGTATCTCCTTGAACAAAGGAAGTTTACTGGTGTTGAGTCTTTGATCTGTTTTTACAATCGAGTGGAAGTTTGGACAGGATGCAGTACGACCGAAACAGTATTTTAGTTATACGAGGAAAAATCAGTGCAAAATCGGTTTATAAAATTTTCAGAAAAGATGGTACTGAAGAAAACCACCTGGAATAACCACTCTTGAGATCGGTCGATTTAACGAAATGCAAGACAGAATGATCAGAGTGTATTTGAACAGAGACTGTGTCAGACATAAAAAGAGATATACGGAATGGTTTTGATGTTAATCTGCCTGAGAATGTTGACACAGATTTTGATCGCATATGTAATGCATTAGGTTGGGTCTGTCTGAAACAAAAATGGTCTAAAAATCTAAAAATCATGAACTAAAAAGTCATGAACTAAACGTTGTTCTTCTATGTGTCGTGTATCTTCAGAAGGTAAGCGAGCATGCCCACACTTAAGTCACCCCATTTCTTGTACCTCTTGATAAATTTTATCTTGGTATATCTCTCAGACCCTGCTCCGCCATCCATTTGCTTAAGACAATCAAGTATACCACACGTTATATTCCCCTGTCTCTCTTTCCCTTTATCCATCCTGTGTGTATCAGATTCTCAAAGCCATCTTTCCTTTTGACATGTCCAAGAAATTTAAGTTGTTTCTTCCTGATGTTAAATACGTTTCCTTTTCGTTTCCATTCTCACCAAAACATCGTCTCTCACATGTTCCGTCCATAGTAGCCGTAGCATTATTCTGTAGAATCACATTTTTATTGCTTCGTGTTTCTTCTTCATCCTTGAGGAGATTGTATGGCATTCGCTGCCATATAAGAGGACAGATACCACGAACGGTCAAATTGCTCTTTTTTTTTTCCTAACAAAATTTTCTTGTCTCTTAATACTCTACTCAATTTTTGGAATATGAATTGTCCACACTAGTACACCTTCGTATTACTTTCCTTCCCCTTTCTGTACCTGTTTGATTTTAGCTTCTTTGAACTGTAATTGACATTTTGGACTCTTCGTTTTGTTAATGAACCTGCATTCAGTTTGCTTGCAGTTTATGTTTAGTCCTTTCTTCTCACTTTCCTTCAGGTTTTGAAGTTTGGTATATGTGTATGCTTTCAGTCATCTGCGTATTTTATATTTAAACATTGCCGTCTCCAATTACGAGTGAAAAATGTGCAATGAAGCTCCCTTAATATTTAGATGGGATTAACCTGACACAAAGCCAATCAAATTGTAGGAAATGAGAATATTAGTATGTGGTTTACAACTGAGAGAAATGGTATAGTGTGAGAGATGCCAACAAAAGGTTCGGTATGTCATACCAATCAACTACAGAATATATAACTGCAAACAAAGTCCGAATTAAAATTTGTTTTTAAATACATATTCCCTTGATTTGTCTTAAATCGAATGGTGGCATTTACCAGGTATATAGGTGTATGCAATTTCGAATCCTGCTGGAAGGTAGATATATTCCAAACAAGATTTCTCCAAGGTTTTTGACGGTGGATTATTAAAATATACTGTTTAATTTTAGAAAAAAAAACAGACTATCCACTCAAATATGAGTATCTATTAAAAATTATATTTAAAGAAATAAATTTAATTTATATATATATATATATATATATATATATATATATACAGTGACAAGCATAAGTATTTGATACATATTATTTTCTAGTTTATGTTCGCCATTTTGCCTGATATTTGGTAAATAATATCTCCAAAATTGTTTTAGTTGTATATCGAGGCAAAATTAAAAACTTATGGTTGAACCCATTTTTTTATCAAAGATTAAAATTACCCTATGCAAAAGCATTGGATACATGGCGCTTTTTCAAATTTTCAATCGAAACTTTGTATTTTAAGACTATAAATATTCAAGTTTTTGATAGTATTGGAACGTTATTTCTGACCGATCAGAGAAGCACACAATTGCTTACAAGATAATGCTACTAATCATCCGACTCTTTGATGTGCATGATGTGCCAAACACTAAAGTATTATCTAGAGATATGCGAAGTAAAATCATTGAATGTCACAAAGGAGGACAAGGTTACCAAAACATTTCCAAATAAATGAATCTAGCACTACGTACAGTAGGAGATATCACCAGAAAGTATAAAATGTATAGCGACTGTACAGCAAACCTTCCAGGAAATGGAAAACCGAGAACAATAAATTAGAGGCCTTTAAGGTGGATCAGCAAACATGTAAAAAATCCCTTCTTTACTCCTTCTGAAATTAAAACTGGTCTTGAGGGTGCTGGAATTTATGTAAATAAGAATACCATTAGCAGAGTTATATATGGTACAGGCTTTCATTCAAGATCACCAAGAAAACTGCCTTTACTGCAAACTAAACATGTCAAAGACCGATTAAAATTTGTCGAAAAATTATTAAAAGAAAGGTATGCAATTTTGGGAAAAGGTCATATGCTGAGATTAAACGAAAGTTGAACTATTCAGAAGGAACACAGCGAGAAGTGTTTGGCAAAAAATGGCACTGCCTTCAACAAGCACAATACCATCCTAACAGTTAATCTGTGGGGGTGGTACCTTTATATGGGGATGCTTTTCATCCAAGGGCACTAGTGAGTTACAATTATCCATGGTAGAATGAATGGTACCATGTACAGGGAGATTCTTGAAAAGAACCTTCAGAAATCTGCAACTTGTTTAGGACATGGTCGGAATTTCATGCTTCAACACGACAATGATCCCAAACATACCGTAAAACTTACAGAGGAATGAATGGTTTAAAAATGGTATTATTACTCTCAGTTGTCCAAGTCAGTCTCCTGATTTGAATCCAATTAAGAATTTGTGGAATAATTTTTTCATAAGCAAAATCCATAAAATATCGAGCAATTAGAGGAATTATGCAAGGAAGAATGGGATAAAGTAACAGTGGATCAGTGTGGAAAACTTGTGGCCAACTATAAAAAGCAACTGGAAGCAGTGAAATAAAGCAGAGGCTACGCAACAAAATATTAAATTGATGTATGCAATACTTTTGCAAGGGTAATTTTGAACTTTGATAAAAAATTGAATTCAACCATGAGTTTTTAATTTTTGTTTTACATAAAACTAAAACAATTTTACGAGATATTATTTACCAAATATCAGACAAAATGGCGAACATAACAGAAAATAACATGTATCCAATACTTATGCGTGTCACTGCATATACAATTGAAATTGCTGTGAGAAAATATTCTCAATAATACTCAGACTAAAATACAATGTTTAAACAAAGAAGTTTGTCATAAATATGGAGGTGAATACCAATTTCCTAAATATATGTATACTTTCGATATATATATATAAATATAATTAAAATACATATTTAATTATAGAAAAAACTATCTACTCAAATGTGAGTATCTATAAAAAAGTTTAAACAAATTTTATATATATATATATATATATATATATATATATATATACAATCAAAATTGAAGTGATAAAATATTCTCTATAATACTGATATTAAAATATAATATTTAAACAAAGAAATTTTACATAAATATATAGGTTGATACCAATTTCATGAATTTACGTATACTTGTCTAATACATATATATATATATATCTTTGTGTCTGTGCGTGTATATATACATATATATATAGAGAGAGAGATAAAAGAGAGAGACGGAAAGAGAGAAAGAGAAGGAGAGTCAAAGTGAGATGTTTGTATTAACGTTTTTTATATGCAGGTAAAAGAAACATTTTATATTTTTTATCAGTTTTTCTCTCGTGAAAATTATGTTCGTGTCAATATAATTGAAAGTATTCTATGTATTTAAGTACGGCAAAGAAAAAACTCCGAGACTTGAGTTAAATATAGATAACTGCGCTACCTAGAAGAGCCATGACTCATAGAATTAGAATAATATACCTCGATGATCAAAATAAATTGTTCAGTTCAAAATTCCAATCACCTGTAGAAGGTAGAAGCGTACAACTGCCGAAATATCAGCCAACAGTCCAAACAACGTAAATAAATAAATATTAATAGCAAATACTTTCTCGCTGGTACCTAGAGTTAGATCGTGCCAATAGAACTTCTTGCAGAAAGAATTAGTAAAATGGTATCTCTTTTAGTATGTTATTTTTATTTCTCTTTTCAGTGAGTGACACTCAGAAGATTTTCGCTGAATTCCAATAAACCGAAAGAAAATGGCCTGGCTGCTCGGTCAGCTATCAGATCAAAGATTTATTTTTCCGGGAACAGTTCAGAAACTTGTCTATATTTCGCTTTATTTTATATTTTTCTTGCTCGTTTTCTTTTTTCAATTTCTTAGAACGCTGGCTGCGTGAATTGATTGATAAACAGCGACTTGCCTTTTATTGACTGATCAGTTGAATCACAGCTTCAATATCCGGCGTCTATTCAACTGGTCAAGAAATGCCAACCGGACAGATGTAAATAAAAGAGAAATGTAATGAATTCTGAGTTGCTAAAAGGAGTTAGTCTGCCCGTGTGAGATCAAGATCCGGGAGAAGATCAGAAAATATTCGGAATGGACACAGGTTGATTGATATTTTGATAAAATCAAATAATTCCTTATCTGAAAACACTGATATTAAGTTAGACGGCAACCAGGGTTAGAATTTTGGTATTTTTACTGCTGAAAATTACTGCACAAATACCGTAAAAATCACACACACACACACACACACACACACACACACATTTGTGACCTCACACATAACTCATGATTATAATAAAGATTGTTGTGTGTGTGTGTATATATATATATATATATATATATATATATATACTTCCCTCCATTCACGGTCATGGAGTGATAACCAACGGTGATGTAGCTTCGGCAAAGCTCATTCACTTTACTACCAGTTAATAAACTTTACTACAACTTATGAAATCTCTTGCGCCGTATTATCTCATTGACAGTGTTTATTATTCTATTTTTGTAATACTTATGTCATCGAATAGTAAAGACTATATTTTCTCGGTTATAGCACAGATCATTGAGTATTTTATATATATATATATATATATATATATATAGAGAGAGAGAGAGAGAGAGGGGGAGAGAGAGAATGAATGATCCTTTCAAATATTTTGCCAGCATTTTTGACGGAAGGGGTATATTTATATATATATATATATATATATATATATATATATATATTCACTTTTAAGTAAGTTCTTTTTTATTCCTAAAGAGATATTTTAAAATTACTCTTAATTCGTCTAAGAAAAAGAAACATCGGAGAATTTGCTAATAACTTTTCGTCTTATAAAGATTATTCGAAATTCTGAAAAGTCGATTCACTTTCTTATTTATATATATATATATATATATATATATATACAAAAAGTCATTCTTCAAAGGATTCTTTTTGTCCAAGTCTTCTTTAGAAGATTACGACATTCGTAGATAAAGAAGATGAAAGAAATTCACACAGCGAAACACTAGTATATACAGCAGAGTTAAATCAGGAACCACGATTAAAAGAGCAATAAAACGAGGAAAAAATGCAATATGGCAATGAGCCAAAATGTATAGTTTCCTAGTTAGTATAAAATAGAAAATTTCCTGAGAGAAATAAAGAACAAACAAAATTATCTTGCTGTCTACGCATAGACGTAGGGTTTAATTTATCTTTCAAACGGAAAGTTTTCTTAGAAAGGAGTTATCAATTGTGGTCTCTGTACTGCACATATTAGCTAAATATTTGGCTGAATCATTGCAATTGGTTTCAGATCTGTGTTCTAGTGTTTGTGTTCCAAACTCATTTTCGTTCTCTAACATTATTAGAGATGCAGCTTGTTATGTGAACAATTTTGTTATCTTAGAATATTATCTTTTTATTTACCAACGTCCATCTTCATAATAGTAATATGCACTGACGATTTTTATAGGGGCTCCGTAGCATTTCTAAAAACGTGTTTTTGGAATTTATGTATTTAGCTACGACGTGAGTGGAATTTATATTAAATGATATTTTTTATACATATAACGATGGGGTTTCGATAGTCAGCGCTGATTTAGCTAATATTTTCTATCTGCCTGTTCAAGAGAACCTTCATTATGTGGTTGGATAAGGTCGATTGGATCAAACTAAGCAAGCGTCAAGTAATACCATAGCCTTGCAGCTTGCGCAGAAGACCAGCGTAAAAGACCCTGTCTTTGAAGATAACCAAGGTAACAAATCCAGCTTCGCAGTTCTTATAGAGGGCCTGGCATATGTTCTCGGTGATGGTTGTTAGTATATCGGCAGTAGGTCTCGAAAAGCGAAAGTCAAACTCTCTGTCCAAGAATAGTTTATGGGCGGTCAGATGTTGAAATATTTTTGTATTGATGATATTTTCGAATACTTTGCCGAAACTTGATAAGAGGCTGATAGCGTTGTATTACAGGGGCCCGCGAGTGCTCCTGAATTTTAAAAATACATGAACCACAGAAGAGTACTTCCAGCAGTCAGAAAAACAGGAAGGTTTCTTAAAATTTCAAACCTGGCTTGAAGTAGTCGGATGTCTAGACACGATCATGAGCTGTGAAGCAGCGAAAGAGGCCCATATGCGGACGACTATCATTATCTCTCTCCCTATATATATATATATATATATATATATATATATATATATATATATATAACAAGTTTATAATTATACTCGTCCCGAAAACCTTCCTAGAAAGCTATCGAATGAAGAAAAAAATATTTGTAAAAAAAGAAAGAACTTAGGGCATGAAATTCAGTCAAAATGTTCGGACTGAAATCAGCACAAAACCCAAAGAAAAGACCTGACAGGAGTAATCCTCTAACAGAAATGGCTCAATAGAAAGGTAGAGCAAACTAAATAGCACCTAATCAGCCAGACGAACATACCTTTTCCCTGATGATCCGTTTAGGTCAAACCTAGCTAGGCTCGTCTGGCTCATTAGGTGCTATATATATATACATATATATATATATATATATATATATATATATATATATATATATATATTGTGTAGAAGTTATTGAGAATAATTCTTTAGAATGTCATACTTGATAAACATAAACTAAAACTTTGTTAAATTTTTCAGCAATTCCTAATGAAACTTCGACTCTAACGCAGGAAATGAAAAATCTATGTCTTCCTCGTATCTTCAGCCGACAACTATACAGGTTGGGAACTTGTCGGTGTATGTAAGTATGTAAATGTTTCCTTTCTTAAGAGTTTATTGTTTGTTTTAGCGGAAACATAGGAAACTGAAAACTATATTTAATGAAAGTTGTAACAAAAACCCCAAAAAATCAATAATGGTCATTAACAATCAGCTCCATCTGTCGGAAATAACAGTCAGACGTATGGATGATGAAGACATTACTTAAAAATACAAAGATATTAGTAGAGTTCGGGTTATCTACCATAGTATTCGCAAGAATTGTGCGATCGGATTGAAGCACAAACTAAACAAAGTCAATCAATTTCATGATCATATTCCAATAACCATTTGGCCCCCTCTTTCACCATATTTAAAACTTAAGGACAATTTAATCTGTGGTATCGTTAGAGGAGAATAGACTAACAAGCAGGCCCGTAATAAAATAAACTCGGTTAGAACTGTTAATTGGGTCGTTTCACGTGAATAAGATAAAATAACAACTTCAGGTCTCTAGCAAGAAGTCAGTGACTTCTCCCCACCTACCAATTTTTTTTTTATTGAAAATTTCTTTAAAATCTAATTTTAATTTTTATAATTGTTTTACCCCAAGCAAGAACGTTGCTGATGCGTTGTGGTTAAAGTAAGTGAAAACGAAAGAAAAAGAAACCGAAAACAGGTTCCGGGGGATATCGGAGAAAGTATAAGAGAGAAGAAACTGATAGAGTAGAAGTAGTGGCTACATTTGACTATTTTGACGGTATGACCTAGTTGACAATCTAGTAGCACAAGTAAAATCATGTGGTCTAGTCCCAAAGAAAGAATATCGTCGGAGCAGAAGCAATGATAATATTGGTAGAAAAGACAGAGAGAAGCCTGGTTACGTTTGTGAGAAAGTATTTCTTGCTATTTCAATATCGATTATATTGCAAATCATCTACTGGATTGTGTTGAAAACCCTGATATCCATAACAGGAACGCCAACTAAATATGGAAACTGCATTCAATGCATCGACGAATGGTAGATAGATAAATGTGCAAGATGGATTCTGACTAAAAAACCCTCTTGGCCCGAAAGAGTAGCCCAAACTTCTTAGCAGTAGATTTAGCTTTTGATTCAATGAAGTCGTTTAATCTGTTCAGGAATTTCCTACAAGAACATTAAGAATTCAATAATTGTCGTTACCAATCAACCCCATGTGACGGAATCAATAGTCAATTCTACAATAGTACTCGGAAGAACTCTGCAATATAGTTAAATCGATAACTAAACAATGTCAACTAATTTCACGATCATATTTCTATAAACATTTGGCCTCCTCGTTCATCTGATTTAAAACCTAGAGACAATTACATATGTGGTGTCGTTGAGAGACAAACCAACAAGCAGCTTAACAATATCAAGTACTCGCTGATGTCTGTTTTTTTTTTAATCATATCACCCCGAGCAAGGCGGTAACGCCACTGAAGCGCAGGGGGCTACGTAAGAGTGAAAAAATGGGAAAAGAGAAAGCCGGAGACCACATCCTAAACAAGGAACAAGGGATGAGCCTCTTCACCTGTTCAATAGACGTGGGTGGAGTGTGAACCGGGCGATAGTTTAGTATATCTACTCTAATTGAAAAAAAAAAGAAAAGAGTGAAAAGATGGGAAAAGAGGAAGTCAGAGACCACATCCTAAACAAGGAACAAGGGATGAGCCACTTCACCTGTTCAATAGATGTGGGTGGAGTGTGAACCGGGCGATATCTTGATCATGAACAAAATGCATGAAGAACACATGTTCAGCGCATGCAAACGTCTCAGAAGTCGCATTGAGGCCTTAGTTTAATCTGATAGCGTTTATTTGAATAGACTTACGATATTTTTGTAAAGAACATGAATTTGAAGGAAATACATTCTGTAAAAATTCAAGGTATCCCATAATTATATAGTCAAGTAGATCGGAAAAATTGTAAAACAAAATTCATACACATGTTTAGTACTTGATTATGATACAAGATAATTTATGAATCTTACATTAAAAAAATATGAAAGATTTTCAACATGTGCTTCTATATCATCCCTGTAAATTTCAAATGTATCATTAGCGTTGCGAAAAATAATTTGAAGCATTTAGGGGGTTATTTCTAACATTGTTTACTGAATTTGTTCTCTAAGGACTCCACATTGGATAGCACCAATTCTCAGTATAAATCGCAAGAAATTAGAATTATCATGTAAAAACTGAATGCCAATGTACTTAAAGAGATGGAAGGAATAACAGTTGGCAATTTCGGATTAGGAAACTGCAGTGACCGAGGAGAAAATTGTGTTTCCTGGTGCACAGCAAATGACCAGGTAATAACCAACAACTCGTTTCAAGAACAACCAAGACGTTTATGGACATGTAGAAGCCAAGGAGATAACATAAAATCAACAAACTGATTCAGGAATGCAGTTGTGCATTGTAAAATTTATCTAAATGCAGACTGTGTTGGCGACCACCTTCCGGCAACATGCAAACTATGTGTGAAATTATGCAGACTGAAGAAGCACCCAGACTGCAATATAGCATACTCGTGAATGACCTCAACCTGCAGGAAAAGTACACGGATAGAGTGAAAAAATATACGGGGGACAAAATGGAAACGGAAATTCAAAATACTAAAAGAAGCATCAGTGACATCGGCCAAAGAAAAATAGACGTTGAAGGAAAAAATGAGTGGATCACAGATAAGATTAACGACATGATGAAAAGAAGACAGAAAATATTGCAAAAACATGGAACGGAACACAGAAAACAACACACAGAAATAAGGAGTTAATACAGACAGGAGAATGGGAATGGCTCAACGATAAATGCTCAAAAATAGAGAGAGTGACCTATAAGGGATAAAAAATAGGGGAAATAACAGGACAAATTGCATGCTCCGTAACGAGATTAATAAAATCCAAGGATGAAACACTCGTATTAAATAAGGGGGAAATATTTCAGCGGTGGGAAGAATATATAAGATATCTGTTCTGCGACAAGGAAAAGCAACCAAAACACAGAAATACAGCCGGACCAGTAATATTAAATTGCGAAGTGTAAGTTGCAAGGGTCAAACTGAAGATAAAATTAAAGCTAAACAAGACGGCATTGTAATAGAAATATTAGCAGCTTTAGACGGTTTATAAATAAAATATACAACAGTTACGATATCCCGAAAGACCCAATCACTGTCAAAGAAGCAAGGTGCAAAGGAATGTGAACTCCACCGAACGGCCAATTTAATGAGCCATATAAGAAAACTCATTCGAATTCTGATGAACATAGCGTGCACAAAAGTCTAAGCAGAAACAGAACAAAAACAGTGTGGTATCGTCAAGGACACTGTAACGCGATATTTATGCTTAAAATGTTATCGGAAAAGAAAAAAAATTGCAAAGGACGTGGATCTGTGTCTTATCAACTACAGAAAGAGATTCGATCATGTACAGCATGAAGAGCTGATAGATACGCTCGGCAGCTTTGACATATTTGCAAAAGATCTTAGAGTAATACAGAACTTGTACAGACAGCAAAGTGGCTGCATACAAAAAGGTATAATTTCAGCAGATAGACAAAGATAGAAAATGGTGTAAGACAAGGATGTGTATTCTCACCAGATCTGTTCAATCTATACAGCGAGACCATTGTTAGAGCTCTAGAAGTTCCTACATTCTAAAAAATATAAGATACGCAGATGATACATTGCTGATATCAGATGGAGGAAAAGCACCACAAGATCCTCTACAGGAAGTAGTTAAATAAAGAGAAAAAAGGACTGCATATCAATTAAAAGTAAATTGAATGCATGATAATCAGGAAAAAGTGGATCCAGAAAGGCCTACTGCAAGATGGTGATATCTAATCGAACAGTTGCAGAATTTTATATAACTAGGAAGTGTTTTAACAGAGGAAGGAAAATGCGATACGGTCATCCGAATTCGTATTGGCATGGTCAAGACTACATTCCAAAAGCTGAGTAGAGTATTTCGTTGAAAAAAAGAGAGTACTGGATTGTCATGTAATGTCTGTCCTTTAATATGGTAGTGAATGCTGGACAATCTCATCGAAGATGAAGGAAAATCTTAAAGCAGCTGAAATGCGGTTGTAAATGAGGATTCATTGGAACCCATGGACAGAAAACGCAAGCAACAAAGAGGTTTGGGAGTGAATGGAAAAAAAAAACTGATATTTAATATGAGAAAAAGACAGCTGATGATATTCGGAAATGCAATGAGGAAAGAGGGCTTGGAGAATCCGATGCCCACAAAAGGGATAGAGTGAAAGAGAGACAAGGGAAAACCACACATGCCATACATGGTCAATTTGATCAGATGGATGGGGAAGCAGGCATTGAGTAAAATAACAGCAGAAGGGGCATTAAAAGCAAAAAAGTATGGCGATATATGGAAAGACATGATCTCCTACGTCATAAAAGGACACGACACATAGAAGAAGAAACTAATAAACGTATGGCAATAAAGCCTTGTTTTTTATGAAACCCCATGTAAAGAAATCTAGTGGGAGTCAACAAAGATGCGTTCTTTTTTATTCATTATTAACAAGCTAATTTAATGATGCTGATTCCACAAATGTACAGAGATTTCCCTGGTTAGCTACCATTTTTGCTCATTTTTGGAAAAAAAGATCAATTTACGAACTTTGAGGATCACAACATTTTGTTAATAAAGATCTTCGAATCCCATCAGTGTTTAGGTAGGCAGAGCAATTTATATCAGCCAGCTGATATTAATTATTTTTATAAGAAAACAGTCAAAAATTTTACAATAGAAGTAACGAAATGTTTCCAAATTATCGCTAAAATCCAAGTTAACAGATAAATTTTATCAGTAATACAATTTATCAATAATATGATATGACTATTAAGCTTCATTTTTTCAAAAGCCATCTAAATAAATTTCCGGATAGTTGCGGCGATGTAAGTGAAAACAATTCCATCAGGATATCAAAAAATATGGAAGTGGGCTATCAGGGACGATTTTAAAAATGATGTCTGGCTACTGCTGGAATATCAAAAGGGGCATAAATAACGCTGAACATGACAGAACATCAGGAAAGAGAAACTTTGTTATCATAGTTCTTATGTTCTCGAAGGTTATATTTCTGCTGTTAGCTTATTAAATGATTTGATAAAAACACTTGTTGTTCTTGGTGTATTCAATCGTGTTATTTCTAAAGACGTAGGTCCTGATTGTTATTAACAAAAAAGTATTTCTCAATAAGCAAACTAATATTTGTTAGTTTAAATCCAAATTGAGAGGATTCTGGGATTTTATATTCAGAAATATTGGCATCTGTCAGTATTATATGTATAGAAAGCAAATGAAAAAAATCCAAACATGTGGCATTTCTGTGTAGCAAAGATAGTAGCTAAGAAAACGCAAGGTCATTTTCAGATTCAGTGCCCTCAAATAAGTAAAGAAAATGATTTTTTGTCTTGAGATCATTTAATCATTTTTTATGTGGTGTAATGTAATTAGTTGTAGTATATTTGTTGTTCCGAAGGCAACTTGGCATGGCGAAGGAAGCATTCCAGAAGTTGAGTAAAGTATTAAAACACAAGACAATTTCACTAGAAACAAAGACGAGAGTACTGGCTTGCTAGGTGATGTCGGTTCTTCAATATGGCAGTGAATGTTGAACAATATCTTTGAAGATGAAGGAAAAACTTGAAGCAGCTGAAATGTGGTACTACAGAAAGATGCTGCGGATATCATGGACCAATCATGTGAGCAATGACGAGGTTTTGGAAAGGATTGAGACGAAAAGGAAATTAATACTGAGCATCAGGAAGAGACAGCTGAAATTCCTGGGGCATGCAATGAGGAAGGATGTTACTGGCTAGATAGAGGGAAAAAGAGACAGAGGAAAGAAGCGGATAATATATTTGAAGGACCTGATCAGGTTGATGACGAAACGAGGGTTGCATGGTGCAACAGCAGAAAGCGTGCTAAGAGCCACCAGGGAGAGAGAGATGTGGAAAGCCATGATCGCCTACGTCCTGAAAGGATATGACACACAAAAGAAGAAGACAGTTGTTGTGATTAATACTACAAGTATAAATGTCTCCTTTGTTTTTTTCTTTCTTCTTTGTTGTTCACATTTTCAGTTTGGTTTTCTTCTATGTGCCGTGTTCTGTCCGGATGTCGGCAATCAAGACTCTCTACAACTTTTTCTTCATTTTAGCTCTTAGCAAAGCTGACGTTTTTTATAGGGTAACTACAAGGAAACTGAATGCATGGTAATCAGTAAAAAGAGGAGTCCAAAATCTTCACTACAGGCCGGGGATGTTAGAAAAAACAAACATTTAAATACCTGGGATGTGTTACTCAGATACAAAGACTTATTAGCATAGCTAGTGATGCATTCCAGAAGTTAAGCCAATTAGTAAAAGACATTAAAATTTTGCTGGAAACAGAAGCGTGTACTGTTTTTTTTTATGTGATGCCTGTCTTTCAATATGGCAGCGAATGCTAGACAATCTCATCAAAGACGAGGGAAAAACTAGAAGTAAGTGAAATTTATATCCATAGAAGAATGCTGAGAACACCATGGACCGAACATGTGAGCAACGACGGGGTTTTTAAGAAGAAAAGGAAACTGATTTTTAACATCAAGAAAAGACCGCTGAAGTTTCTGTGGCATGTAATGATGAAAAAGCGCATGGAGAATCTGATACTCACGTTGAGGATAGAGAGGAGGGACAGAGGACAGCAATACGTGACATTCTTGATGGACTTGAGTAGATGAATGGCGGTGCAGGGATTAGGATGGTAACAGGAAGAAGGTTGTTAAGAGCTACAAGTTATGGGATGATGTGAAGAGCCATGATCGCCTACGTCTTGAGAGAGAATGAGAAAAAACTACTTCTTTTTTGCTAATTATTTTCGAAATTTAAATAGGCAGGCCATTCGCTCTGTTCCTCTTGCCTTTAATATAACTCTTGATATAACCTGTGGGAGTCAAATTTTCCAGACCTTCTTTTCTCATTTTATATAAACGACCGATAGGTTTTCATTTACCTTAGACATTCCTCGTTACATATTCAGCCCGTTTAAAATAAGCCTTATATTTTAATCGACTCTCGTACCTTACAAGTAACATAAGCTTCATAAGACTAGAGATGTTCTGTTGAAACTGAATATAAGTAGATAGATAGAAAAGGAAAAAATAAAAATAATACGACAGATAGATAGATAGATAGATAGATAGATAGATAAAGAAAAAGAAAACAATAGATACATAGATAGCCAAAAACATAGATAGATAGATAGATAGATAGATAGATAAAGAAAAAGAAAACGATAGATACATAGATAGACAAAAACATAGATAGATAGATAGATAGATAGATAAAGAAAAAGAAAACGATAGATACATAGATAGACAAAAACATAGATAGATAGATAAAGAAAAAGAAAAAGAAAACGATAGATACATAGATAGACAAAAACATAGATAGATAGATAGATAGATAAAGAAAAAGAAAAAGAAAACGATAGATACATAGATAGACAAAAACATCGATAGATAGATAGATGGATAGATAAAGAAAAAGAAAAAGAAAACGATAGATACATAGATAGACAAAAACATAGATAGATAGATAGATAGATAGATAGATAGATAAAGAAAAAGAAAAAGAAAACGATAGATACATAGATAGACAAAAACATAGATAGATAGATAGATAGATAGATAGATAGATAGATAAAGAAAAAGAAAACGATAGATACATAGATAGACAAAAACATAGGTAGGTAGATAGAAAGATAGATAGATAGATAAAGAAAAAGCAAAAGAAAACGATAGATACATAGATAGACAAAAACATAGGTAGATAGATAGATAGATAGATAGATAGATAAAGAAAAAGCAAAAGAAAACGATAGATACATAGATAGACAAAAACATAGATAGATAGATAAAGAAAAAGCAAAAGAAAACGATAGATACATAGATAGACAAAAACATAGATAGATAGATAGATAGATAGATAGATAAAGAAAAAGCAAAAGAAAACGATAGATAGATAGATAGATAGATAGATAAAGAAAAAGAAAACGATAGATAGATAGATAGATAGATAAAGAAAAAGCAAAAGAAAACGATAGATAGATAGATAGATAGATAAAGAAAAAGCAAAAGAAAACGATAGATAGATAGATAGATAGATAAAGAAAAAGCAAAAGAAAACGATAGATAGATAGATAGATAGATAAAGAAAAAGCAAAAGAAAACGATAGATAGATAGATAGATAGATAAAGAAAAAGCAAAAGAAAACGATAGATAGATAGATAGATAGATAGATAGATAGATAGATAAAGAAAAAGCAAAAGAAAACGATAGATAGATAGATAGATAGATAAAGAAAAGAAAACGAAAATAGATAGATAGATAGATAGATAGATAGATATATAGATAGATAGATAAAGAAAAAGCAAAAGAAAACGATAGATAGATAGATAGATAGATAGATAAAGAAAAAGCAAAAGAAAACGAAGATAGATAGATAGATAGATAGATAGATAGATAGATAGATAAAGAAAAAGCAAAAGAAAACGATAGATAGATAGATAGATAGATAGATAGATAAAGAAAAAGCAAAAGAAAACGATAGATAGATAGATAGATAGATAGATAGATAAAGAAAAAGCAAAAGAAAACGATAGATAGATAGATAGATAGATAAAGAAAAAGCAAAAGAAAACGATAGATAGATAGATAGATAAAGAAAAAGCAAAAGAAAACGATAGATAGATAGATAGATAGATAGATAGATAGATAGATAAATAGATAGATAGATAGATAGATAACGAAAAAGCAAAAGAAAACGAGAGATAGATAGATAGATTGATAGATAGATTGATAAAGAAAACCCAAAAAAGAAAACGATAGATAGATTCATCCATAGAGAAAAAAGATAGATAAAAAGATATTTTTGTTTCTTCTTCATCTATCTAGCTAGCTAGATAACTAGATAGATAGATAAATAGATAGATAGATAGATAGATAGATAGATAGAACTCCAATTTCAGAATGTATACTTAATTATTTATGAGGCATTGCCAGAAGTTAAAAATTTTTAACTTCTCTTCCCGTTTCTATCATTTTCTCACTGAAACCAAGCATCTCCTATAATATGTAATTTCAGTCTTGAAACGAAAACAAAATGAAATAGTTCAGTATTCATGACGTATTGACAAAAGACGTTAAAAGATTCTTTCTTTCTTTTTTCTTTCTTTCTTTCTTTCTTTATTTATTTTCTTTCTTTCTTACAAAATACGACACTTAGCTTTTAATAGTGATTTTTAATGAAGCAAAAGTCTAGAAGCAATTATTAGAGATTAAATAAAGCGGAGATAAAGGATTAACAACTAAAATAAAGGCGATAAACCGTTTAAATAATCCGTACCATTTGTATTATTCAGACGTTCAATGATTCATTGATTACTTCTGCTATTGTATGAACCGATTTTTGACAAATATCAGTTTAAGTTAAAATGTATGTGTTTGATATAACAGTGAAGGAAAATATTAGCAATGGAACGATAAAGACCGTAACGACAAAGTGTATATTGAAGCAAAGGCAATCATTTGACGTACAATGTTATCTGAGTGCCTAATATGATTAACTTTAAAAAGAAATGTATGATATCTTAGAAATGTTAGGTAAAATAACGGATCATTTAAATGGTTTATTTTACTCAGGAATAATGCATTCAAAATGCAGACAAATATTTTATAGATTATTAAATCGACCAAGAAAACAATTAGATGTGCGTTTTGGTGCAGTGGATATCGGCTTGGAACGAAAAATCGGAGAGCCGAGTTCGAATTCCAGTCGGGTTCGCAACATTCACTTTAGCGCAAATAACCTTGGCAAAAGTACTAACCACTCTCTTTCTACCCGCTAAGGGTTAGATAACAAGATATACTGGGTTATATGGCCTTGGTTGGTAACCAGTCTACTGCAGAAAGTAATGATGACTTACTACGTGGAAAATCTTCCGTTGAGTAATTCATGTCCCTTTGGAGACATGATCACACAAAGCGTGTGTCACGTATGGCACTTAAATGACTAAAGTAAAACAATAATTTTCACTAAGTAAAGATGATTCACATCCTTTCATAATAAAGATGGGGCATAAAATATATAAATGAATGCGCATTCATAATTATTATATTTTTGATAATAATTAGAATTCGATCGACTCTGGAAACCTGTTTCAAAGAAAATATTCGGAATAAATTATATTGGAGAAATGTAATCTCGTGTCCTATTTTCCATGTTCAAAATTTATTATTTTCTTTCTAACTCTACTGTTAAGATGCATTACGTGATATTCGTAATATTAATTTATCGCAGGAGGAAAAATTGTCTACATCCGAACGTATCGTGCGAACGCTACATTTGACAGCACA
>JBBBDQ010000347.1:1850000-2000000 GCA_037127315.1 Ascarosepion bandense
ATATATGGTCGGGTACCCCCGCTGTTCACCTCGGTGTTCTTGACAGGTTCCAAAGGTGAATCAGTAATGTGATAGGTACCGACTTGGCGGCTCGACTACAGCCACTTTCCCATCGACGGGATGTGGCTTCCCATTGTCAGTTCTATAAATACTTTCATGGCTTTTGCTCCAACGAACTTAAGTCACTGGTGCCACTGCAACAAGTGTTTACTGGTGCAACCAGACTGGCAACTGGGTCTCACCCATTTAGAGTGAGATTAACCAAATGCAGACGACAATTCTACTCCTGCAGCTTCGTTCCTTGCACTTCCCGCCTGTGGAACTCGCGTCCTTATTCTTGCTTTCCTGAAGGCTACAATCTCCAGGAATTCAAATGCAAGTTCAATACTCATCTCTTAACCACTTGACCCTAGTTCTTTCCTCACCACCCTGTATATTCTTTCCTTTCTGTCCACCGCTGCAACTGTCATCACACCTGTATCCCCTCCCTTCACTTGCTCCTTTCTAAATGATTTGTCCTTCTCTTTACTCTCTTCTATTTATTGCTTTACTGTTATGTAGCCCCCTGCACATCAGTGGCGTTACCGCCATGCTCGAGGTGATATGATTAAAAAAGACAAAAAAAACCTTTCCTTCATCTTTGATGAGATTTTTAGTATTCGCTGCTGTTTTGAATGAAAAGATCACAAACAGTTCAGTACTCTTTTCTTTTTACTAACCAAAATTTCCTATCTCTTCTGGAATGCATCCTAGACCATACACATACGAATTCGGATCTTTTTTTAAATAAATACCAACCGTCAGGTTTCTTATAGTTGATATGTAATCCTATATTTTTGCTTTATTTACCTATTTTCTGTAGGTCTGTCGTTTCTTTCCTGTATTTGATACCAGTACTGTATGAACTGCGTATCTTATATTGTTCAGACTGAGGCCACCAACGACGAATCCTTGCGGGACAGCTAGATCTCTGAGAAATGCTTCACAGTATAGCTTGAATAGATCTGGTGGGAAAGCACATCCTTGTTTTACACCTCTGTCTATATTTGTGTATCTGCTGAATTCATTTGCTTCCAGTAAAGATTCTTGATTACTCTTTAGATCTTTCTCGAATATGTCAAGGTTGCGAAGCTTCGCTGTCATGTGTTTGTGGCACACTGTTACTGTCCTATTTCCAGTCTGATATTGCTGCGCGCTCTGTTCATCAAAACTCTGATGGTGGGTTTTGTTATGTAATTGAATAAGCTGATCTTTCGTTATAGTTCACATTTGTTTGCACCTGGCTTCTTAGGCAGTGCTATGAAAATTAGCCTGCTTAGGTATCCGGATATTTGCCACTGTTGTTGATTCCATTTATATTTTCTGAATATATTTTCTACGCCAAAATCTTATAAGGCTGTATGCATAGCCATTACAATGCCGACTAATCCAACTGCTTGGTTACTGTTCAGTTTGGCCAGCGCAGATTTCACTTCATATATTAATATTTCTAGTCTATCGGTATTCCTTTATAGCAGGGGTGGGCAACCATATTTGGCCCGCAAAGAAGTTTTGTTTTGCCCTCCACCTCGACACTAATTATCTAATTAATTTGCTGAGAAAGTGGCAAAGAAATTATCAGTTAGAGTTCAGCGATTTGCAATTCCATGATTTTTTAAAATCAAAATTTAGAATCCATTGCTAGCTTTCTTAAGAAATATATTTTGGCAAGTGAAAATATAAAAATTCATTGAATAATGCGAAAATTATGGTATTGTTATTTGGAAGTATATATGCTAGATATAAACCTTTTTTATGAAAAAGAAATATATTAAAAATCGTTTAAGAACAAGGTTCGGTGATGATTACTTGGGTGATGACCACTTGAATGGAGTTTTATTCCCGCCATCAACAAATACATCAACTGAGATGGAAAAGATATTCGATAATTTTCCATTGGCCATTTTTAACTGTATTTTGTCGTTTTAAGGAATTTGCATTTTTTGTTGAGTGTGTTAGTTGTTATCCTGTTAGTTTCGCAATAAAATAAAGAACTTTGTTTAAATATAACATTAACCTCATTGTCATTTCTTTGAACGTCCAGAAAATAGCGGACATCTGGACGGAGCGGTCAGGGGTCGAGACAATTTATTACAGTACATTTGATATTATGGTTCTCCTTCGAGATTTGCATAGCTGTCTGGTCCGCTCTCTCCAAAAGGTTGCCGACCCTTGCTTTATAGTGTCGGTTGCTCTCTTTGTTCTCGTGGAAGATATCTGTTATACTCTTCCTAGCGCAGAAGTATTTCCTTTTTTTCCAGTACGAGTGTTCCCTTTTTAGATTTTATGCATTCAACTGAGAGGCATATTTTGTCCTGTTAGTTCCTTTATTTTTTATGCATGTCTCCTTTAAATATTCGTACCCAACCTCTCTATTTCTGCGTATCTGTCACTAAGGCATTGTTCTTTCACATTTTTGCATTTGATCCTTACTTCCTTGTTTAGTTTCCTGCATTATGGTCTATGTTTTGGTATTATGTTTTGTCTCCTTTTCATCATGTTCAGAAGCTCATCTGAGATCCACTCATTTTTCCTTGGACGTCTGTTGTTCTTTGGCACGATATCGTTGGCCGATATTACTATTGCTTATTTTGGCGCTTCCAATTTTGATTTTTTTTTCATTTTATCCCGCGTATATATTTTAACCTTGCAGGTTGGGGCCATTCATGACTGGGTTGTATTGCAGTCTACTTGCTACATTAGGCTTCTTCATTCTTCGTAATATCAAGATTTGTTTCAATATAATCAGATGGTGATTGCATTAACATTCTGCACTTGGATGTTTTGCAATGCACAACTGCATTTCTGAATCTCCTGATTATTATTATGTCATCAATCTGGTTTTTTTGTGTCACATCCCGGGCTTCTCCATGTTCATAATCGTCTTGTGTGTTCTACAAACGAGGTGTTGATTATTACCTGGTTATTTTCTGTGAACCATTTAACCCATTATTCTCTTCGATCATTACGGTTTCCTCATCTGGAGTTGACAATTGCTACCCCCTCCCTCTCTTTACCTACATTGGCATTCAGGTCTGCCATGAAAATTTTAATGTTTTATGATTTACACTTAGCCTTGAGACTATCCAATGTTCCCGACTTCTATTTCCACCTCAGTGATTTGTGCTTTCAGTGCTTACACTGCGATAGTCGCGATGCAGTACCCTAAGACGCAATTCTTCATGTCTCTGTTCAGTAACTCTCGGCTCCCTTTTCGCTAATTTTGCTGCCTGCGTATATTATCCCGTGATTTCCGCTGACAAAACCTCCATTGTTTGCGGTCGCCAAAACTGCTCTGAATAATAAGAAATCTCTGTGGAACAAACTTTCCACCCTTTCATATCACTTATTGTATCTACCCAAGCCCATATCAGGCGCTACCAAAAACTTTGTGAAATGTACGCAGGAAATAAATAAATTTTAGAACCGGGATTAGATGAAGTAAAAGTACAACAAATTTTAGGAAGTTGTGGAGAGTTGAAATCACATAAGTACTGAAGGGACACTACACATGAATAAGAAAGAAGCTAATATTTAATATCAGGAAGAGATATTTTAACTTTCTAAAGCAAATAATGAAAAAAGAGTAATTAAAAAATTGTGTATATTTCTCAGATGAGGTAGTATTTACAGTATTTACATTATTCGGATTATTGTCCTCATCTTTGTTGTCATTTGTACGACGTAAGTAACTTACAGGGTTAGAGGGAGATAACTCATGACTACCAAAAGAGGCACTACTACGCACGGAATGGAGTTCATATACCCCAGTGATTGTAGTAAACAGTTCAGTTCCAAATTCCTAGCACCTGAAGAAGGCCGGAGCATACAAGGGGCCAAAACGACGTACAAATGGCAACAAAGATGAGGACAATAGTCCGAATAATGTAAATATTGAGTGCATAGAAATTTTGATACTCACAGGGTAGATAGGGAACAAGACAGACACAGGAAAAGAACGTATAGCATACTTAGTAAACTTGGGTAAACGGATAGAGAACAGGGGAGAAATAACAGAAACGCAAAATTTATTAAAAGTAGGATGTTGGGTAGAGCCAAGATCTCTTAAGTCCGGTAGATATACGGAACCTTAAAGAAGCAAAACCAAAATGCAATGAACACAATGGCTGTCGTATGATCATTTTTAGTAGTATTTTCTGTACAAACGTCGCTGTTTGAATTTTTAAGGAAAAAACTTGTATTTGTGCGTACGTGAATGCAAATAATTTAACTGTAATTCGAACTCGGCAACCCGCTGTGTTGTTACGAGTCGATATCCACTGTACCACAACGCATATTTCTTGCTCTCCTAATAAAACTTCCAAAATGAGAACTGTTATCTTAATTGATTTTATTATGTTAAACATAAAATGACTTACTTGCATGAGCAAAAAAAAAAAACTACAGCAACTTAAAATAGGTGCTCGCTTGTTGCAAGCATAGATATACCAAAATACCAATAGTTTTCATTGTTAAAAATACACTTTTCGTTTTCCTTCTGTGAACCAATAATGATAGCAGTTATATCAACGACATAGATGCAAGTGCCATTTTCAAAGCGCAGCTTAAATGTAGTCAGTCAGTTAGTTAAGTGCCATACGTGAAACACGCTTGGGCGATCATGTCTCGAAAGAGAAATGACTGACTGGCCAGAAAATTATCCCGTAGTAGGTTGCCATTGCTTTCTGCTGTAGATTGCTTGCCAGCCAAGGCTATAGAACCCAATCTGTACTGTTATTTAACCCATAACTGGAAGGAAGAGACTGATTAATACCTTTCCCAACGATATTTGCGCGTAAGTGAATGCAATGAATTCAACTGGAATTTGAACTTAAATATTTAAAAGTTTTAAGGTGTTTTGGAGATAATAATGGTTTATTGACGCAAATCGTATTTAAACGCCATCGGGATACACGCTTGGGCGATCATATCTCGAAAATGACATGACTGACTAGGCAGAAGATTTTCTCGCAATAGGTCGCTATTACTTTCTGCGGTTGACTAGTTGCCAACCAACTCTATAAAACCCAATCAGTACTGCCATTTAAAACACCTTAAAACTTTTAAATATTTTCTTGCATTAGATAATCTGCGAATAATTGATACATTGTAAAAATATCCTTAGTCAACAAAATCATCTTAAACATGATCCACAATTTAATGAGACTACTGATATAATATTCACTGGACCTATTATAAAAATATCAAAAGGCTGAATTGATAACTTCTAATCAGTATAACTACTTAGGTGTAAGCATGAATTTTGACTAGTTCGCTTTTCCTAGAAGAATCGCATCTAACCCAAAATTGAAAGATTATCTGAACAGATATTGCCCGGTCTTGAGAGAGTCCTGAATCGTTCAGGCCTCCTTGCTGGTAAATAATTATTTTCCAATAGGTAACTCTTTTTCCAGTGACAAATTTGTTCTACTCTCTATTGCTATTTCCATATTAAATTTTCTGACTAGCTACATTTCCCTTATTTCCACTAGTTTAGACATTCACGCCTACGAAACAAATTCAGCAGATATACAAGGGTAGAAAGGAGCGTAAGACAAGGATGTCTCTTTTCACCGGACCTATTCAACTTGTACAGCAGGGACTGTTTGGAAGACCTCAAAAGATATGCCAGAATTCGTCATCGAAGCGCACATTCTGAACCACATATGATACGAGGACGATGCCGTGTGGATAGCCGACACGGAAAGAAAACTACAGGACTTTCTGAAAAATGTAGATAAAGAAAGTCAAAAGTAAAGACTATAAATAAACTACAAAAACACCGAATGCATGATCATCAGCAAACAGAGGGGCCCAAAATGCTCATTTCGAGTTGGGGATACTAAAATCACGCAGATACAAAAATTTAAGTATTAAGGAAGTGTTTTTTCGGAAAACGGAAAGTGCGACACTGAGATCCGAAAGCAATTTGGCATTGCGAAGACGCATTACAGAAGTAGAGCAGAGTATAAAAAACAAAAGATTTACTGGAAAATGTAGAGAAGAGTACTAGGTTGCTATGTGATGTTTGTTCTTCAGTATGGCAGTGAATGCTGGACAGTGTTATCACAGAAGAAGAAATAACTTGAAGCAACTGAAATGTGGTTATACAGAAGGATGCTGTAGATAAAATGGACCGAACATGTGAGCAATAATTAGGTTTTAGAAAGGATGGAATCGCAAAGCAAATTAATACTGAGGATCGGAAAGAAACAGCTAAAGTTTCTGGGATATGTGATAAGAAACGAAGGCTTGGAGAATTTGATACTCAAAAGTCAGATAGAGGGAAAGAGAGATAGAGGAAAACAGCGGATAACATATTTGACGAGCTTAAGCATTTTGGCATTTTTTATTCTCTCACCTTCGACTCACGCATCGAAACAAAGAAAGTCGTGATTAATAACAGGCCCTTCTAATTCCCGTTAACACGCCTTTTACACTCTCTCATATTGTCTTATAGTCTGCGTTCTTTACCTGTTCTTCCTCCTCATGCAACGAATAAATAGCTACATCTGTCTAGGTTTTTCAAAGTTTCACTGCTACATCACAATTTTCTTTACTTACATATTTTCCCCCAAAATTGGCCAACAACAAATAAAAGAGAGAAAAAATCTCAACATATAGACATTTACTATTATCCGTGCATACCTGAATAAATAACAAAGGAGATTTTAAATAAAAACAAAATTTCTCCTAAATTCAAATGAAATAAACTTTTAAAAATATCATTGCAGAAAAAACTTCCCGTTCTTTTTGCACACAATTTTTATTTTTATAAATAATAAAAATTTGATGATTGAAAAAATCTCAATATCATAACAGAAGTAAGAGTTTTATGTTTCAAGTACTCTGAAACCGTGGTTGAAAGTTTGGTACAGTTTGACACAAGGAAATCTTTATAGGTAAGGCCGAAATTCCCTACAGTGACAACTCGTTTTTAGTCGCTTTGTATGGTTTTAGCAACAAGGAATTTTCCCTCAGCTTCTTCCCCGGAACTGACATTTTGTGTACCAGTCTCCCGAGAGGATGCTTTGCTAACAACTACAATCTTAACCTGTATAAGTATATGGTAAAACCTTTATAAATCATTCATTTTTTCATGGTAAGTATAGAAACATATCATTAGAAAGACTTTCCATCCTCTTCACCATCAAGTCTCGACTCGTTACTATTTATCTTAAACTAGGCAGTTAAGTTTTTATTGTGAAAATTTCATCTTATTCTTTGTTAATATTTCTGAGATGAGGTAGTATTTACAATAGTTAGATTATTCGGAGTGGGTACTATTATTCGGACTATTTGTTGCCATTTGTACGATGTTTCGGCCGTTTTAAATCCCGGCTTACTTCAGATGCTAGGAATTTAGAATCGACTTCTTTATTACAATCACTGGGGTATATTATTTTTATTTCTTGCCTAGAGCCTCTTTTGGTAGTCATGAGTTATCTCCCTCTAACCCTGTAAGTTACTAGTTCACCACTGCTGTAGCTTGATATTGAACTCACATATCTTTGAGTCAAGTCCCAGGAACTAACCAACATCTATATCTACCTGGCCATGTCTCCTTAAGGAAATATGAAATTCCTAGAACCTGAAGGAGGCCGGAGCGTACAACGGCCGAAACATCGTACAAATGGCAACAAAGATGAGAACAATAGACTGAATGTAAATGATGCTTCATCTTATTCATTTTGAGAATCAATTTACCTTGTTTGTCCTGCAAGACACGGACAAGACTCGTGTTGTCGCTGCTGGTCGAATTTCTTAATTTTCAATGATAATAAAACATGTCATTTTAATTGCTTAGAAATATCCGTTAGATGACGAAACACGTCGGCTAAGACTAAGTACAATTTTCATCTTGCCTCTTTTTTATTCATATTTTCTTTTCTACTGATTACTTCTGAAAATATTTAAATATTTAATAATGAAAAACAAGAGTTAATAGTCCAGGGAATATAAAATAAATAATAAAATTCCCTTCACGATCAAGGCAATCTTAAACTCAAGATTTTGCTCGTGACGATTTATCTGAATCACTGCAGTCACGTTCCCATTGTGAATGTCACATCTTATTCGTTTTGCGGATCAACGAAACTGGTTTGTTCAGCAATACACAGACCCGCCTCTTATTGTCGCAGCTGGAAAAAATGTCTTATTTCATCTCAGTCTGTTCGTGTTTATGGAGATCATTCCCCGCTATGTATCCATTATACAGTCTCTCCTTCTTCTATCTTCCATATTTTGTTATACTTCCTGAACTTGTTAAATCTTATTTCAATTAACATTTCAGTCAAACTGATGAACATATATGAGCGTCTTTTAATATGAAGAAATATCGAGTATCTACCAACATTTTAATTTTTTTTATCGTTACAATTGTGCAAAATAAAATCATTTACATTTCCTTGAAAATGTTCGTCAGATGACGCTTCAGCTAAGACAAAATGCACTTTACTTATTGTTTGTTTTAAATTCAGTGAAAAATTACAGGAACGTCGTGAATATGTCAATAAAGATTAAAACAACAGTTAAAACGATATCAATAGCGTAAGACTGTATAATTTTGAAAAGGTAGACATTGCTACCCTCCTGTTAGTAGAAGTAGTTAGGCCGATTTAAAATAAAGTATCGTTAAGAAGAATAACGCTATGGTTTTGGTTTGCAATTCGTTGTGTGGTGGTTAGTGAATTTCTTTCTTTTTGATTCTTTATAGTTCTGCTGTAATTTTGTATTTGTTGTGCTATAGTTCAATACGACCAACTTACATTCTGTCTACTCCTCCATATCTAACATTTTTTCTTACGAATGCGCATCTCACACGCAGTTTTGCACGCACGTAAGCACCTTTTAGGTTACTATTGTGAATATCTACTATCTACGCTTGAACCGGATTTTAGCTCAGCTCATTCCTGCATCTGATCTACTTTATAGGCTAGTATGAAACTTAGTCTGACATGATACAGATTACGATATTGTTTTTACTAATTATATTTAAAATCAGCGAAATATCTAAAAAGGGTGAGGATATATATTAACGCAAAGAAACATTTTTTATGTCAATTTATTTCACTATAAAATTACTGAAATACTGAAAATAAAATCAAGTTAAAGTCTTTTCAAGTAGAACTAGATAATATATTATGGTATTCTCTGTTGCACCCATGGTATTCTCTGTTGCACCCATGGTATTCTCTGTATCCTCCTGTAGAGCCTCATTTCTCTTGACTGAAATCTCTTTCTCTTTGATGAGTTTGTCTAGATTCACTGTCATACAAGAAGACTGATATTAACAACAACAGTTCAGTAATCTTTTCTTTGTTTCTGACGACATAGTAAAATATAATCTCAAAAAACAATACAGCTAGAGTAAAAAAAACAAGATCCATTCCCTTTCACTAATGTAGATTTGTTTGAAATAAAATCATTTTTTTATGTTGATTCTGTTTGATCAGCTAAATGTGTCAAGGTGAAAGTCTTCCAAATTGTCTTATATAATTTAACATTCATTCAAAATATCATCAAATTTTAAGGCCTGATACAAATCGTTGGAGAGAGGTGATATGGATGCATTTTTTTTTTTGCAGATGATCAGATAGATATCTCATTTAGTATCAGATGAAAATGTTGTACTGGTGATGGGATCATTAAAGATGAAGAAGATAGACGACGATCATGCAGTCTTGACAATGAACAATTGTAAGTAGTTAATGAAAAAAATTCACGTCAACATGTCGAAGTATCCTCTTGGACGCTTGGTGTCAGCAATGTAACTGTCTTACGCCATTTGCAGAGTAATGGCAAGGTTATAAAGCTCGTTAAATGTGTTCCTCTTGGTCTCAATGTAAATAAAAATCTCAAGCGTTTTAAAATGTGCTCGCTGATCTTTCTGCGTAACACCAATGCTCTCTTTCTTGAGCTCACCTTTGTTGTATGATTTCAATATTTTATTATGTAATTTAATTATTTTTTCTAAATTTTTGGAGCAAACATAACTGAGTTTTATTATATTCCTATTGAAAACTTTGCTTAAAGGGTTTTTTGTGGGGAAATGTTTATCTAATAGCTTAATAAATTTATGTCCCAGTTTAAAATTTATTAACTGATTAAATGGAGGGATATACCATATGATTTTCCTGTTTCTATTTTTTCTTTTCTTCTAATCTTTTGCACAAAGTTGCTCTCAGAAAATTGATAGCCGCTGTCTTTACGAATTGTATCGTAAATTGTGTTGTGCTTATCGAATATTTCTTCATTTGAGGAGTGTATGCTTATATGGCGTTCAACTGATAATGGAATATGTTTGATAACGGACGGTAGGTGATGAGAGCTCTGGTTTACACAGATTGGGTTAGCATTATTTTTCATGTAAGGTTGAAAAGTGTTAGAAACTAAGTCTAATATTATGTCTAAGAAGTCAACTTGTTTTATATTAGGATATTTCATCTTTTTCACCTTTTTCATCAAAGGTGAGCTCAAGAAAGATGGATATGCTTTGATAACAGTAAACGATGAGCTCAATAGCTTGATTGCGATGAGTCCCCCAAACATTTCCCAAACCAAAGTTGCATGAGCATAAGATTATAGTGATTCTCTGGTGTTATTCACTACAGCTTTTTGGAAGCGAATCTGAGCTTTATTTCAAACAACTTGATGAAATATATGCACGCTTGCAAAAACTCCGTTCTATATTGGTGAATCGACGTCGTCCAATTCAGCTCGACTGTAATGCACGTCCACATATTGCAAGGAAGACGTTACAAAAACTAACAGATTTAGGATCCGAGAGTTTACCACATCCTCCATATTCTTCTGATCTTTCCCCGACTGATTATTACCTTTAAGCATTTAAGCACGTTTTAAATGGAAAGAGGTTTTGGTTAAAACCAGAGATGAAACGCCTTTCAAAGATTTTGTTGAATTAAATCCAACGAGGAAAGAATAATCTCAATGATCGATGGTAGGGGTGCATAGATCGTCAAGGCTCGTATTTTGACGAATTTTAATATTTCCAGAGTTAATGTTTTAGGAATAAAATTATTTCGAAAATCAGCCATTAATTTTATAACAACCTAATACCAGAAAGGATTTCTTATTTTTCCCCATATCTCATTGCCTGATGAAGCTTTAGTAAATGTGAAATAAATTATTGATTGATAAACGGTTTCCATTTGTTCGTTATCTTTTCATAATTAACTTTTTTTGCGATTATATGTGTTTGTGTCCAAAATAAACCTTCCTTGATGTTCTCAATTACAAACAAAATTATATATGCTGTACATATGTAAATAACATATTTTCTTGAAAATTTACACAGTTGTACTATAAGCGTCTGCGAGTGTTCTTAGCTAGGTTTTGTGTCGAGGTACCCCGGATAAATATCAAAAATCGATAATCGAAAAATATCGGGTTACAGAAGGAGTGATCCGATTTTAATCAAATGTAATACACTCATAGACAAAGACATAAGAAACGATATTTAGAAGTTTCAAGGTTGCAGTTTTTACAATAGTGCAGAAAATCGATAATATATATATATATATATATATATATATATATATATATATATGTGTTTGTGTGTGTGTGTGTGTGTGTGTGTGTAAAAGGCAAGATGTTTGAGTGTGTGTCTGGTTATCTGTCTGAATGTCCTTTATAAAATCCACAATTTTTATCTGATTCTCACCAAAGTTCAAATAAATACTCTTTAGGCAGAGTCTGAGCTCCAAGACCATGGATTAGTTTGAACTATTTCATTACACCCGAGCAACGCCGGGCTATACTGCTAGTCTCATCTAAAGTTTAGTATAATTTTTAGTTGTGATCATATACACTCTGATACTGATATTGAGAAATTTTACACATTAAGAGAGCAAGCCGACTATTTATGCATTAGTTTTATTAACTCTGTGATAGTTCAGAATTTGCTGAATGTAATCAGTACATTTAACTAAGTTCTTTTTTTAGTACTTTTATATATTACTACATTCGTAACTACTTTACCTTTATTCTGTTTTTTAGAAACAATTTCAATTCACTCAAAGCGATGTTACTTGAAATTTTAACCGAATTTTATGCGTAATTTTTTATGCCTTCAATATACGACCTTCTTTATAAAATTTATGCTTAAGCCGTTCGTCTTGATATCCTAATATAAAACAAGTTGACTTCTTAGACATAATATTAGACTTAGTTTCTAACACTTTTCAACCTTACATGAAAAATAATGCTAACCCAATCTGTGTAAACCAGAGCTCTCATCACCTACCGTCCGTTATCAAACATATTCCATTATCAGTTGAACGCCGTATAAGCATACACTCCTCAAATAAAGAAATATTCGATAAGCACAACACAATTTACGATACAATTCGTAAAGACAGCGGCTATCAATTTTCTGAGAGCAACTTTGTGCAAAAGATAAGAAGAAAAGAAAAAATAGAAACAGGAAAATCATATGGTATATCCCTCCATTTAATCAGTTAATAAATTTTAAACTGAGACAAATTTATTAAGCTATTAGATAAACATTTCCCCACAAAAAAACCTTTAAGCAAAGTTTTCAATAGGAATATAATAAAAGTCAGTTATGTTTGCTCCAAAAATTTAGAAAAAATAATTAAATTACATAATAAAATATTGAAATCATACCACAAAAATAACTCTAACACTCGTGTCGGTTTGCTCCATAATAATAACTTTTGTAATTGTAGAAACACGAACCAGTGCCCCATACATAATAAATGCTTAACAAAATCCTTTGTATATATGTGTTCGGTTTCATCCGTAGAGAATCTTAAGGTTGCTAAAATCTACATCGGAAACACAATGAACGTTTTTATAAAGCGCTTTTACAATCACCTCTCATCCTTCAATAACATAGTACAAACAAAATATGACATCACTTTCTAAATATTTTCGGAAGTGAAAAACGAAAATAAAATACCTAAATTTAAATGAAAAATCCTCAAACAGACCAGAACATCTAAATCGGTAAAAGAACAATGCATATTTTATCTACAAGAAAAAATGGAAATTATTAAATACATGAAGAGCGACATATTACTAAAGCATATCTATCATTACTATCTCTTTCTGATGTTTAATATTAATTTCCTTTTTGTTTCTATGCTTTCCAAAACCTCCAAATTGCTCACATACTCAGTCCACGATATTCGAAGCATTCTTCTCTAGAACCGTATTTCAGCTGATTCAAGTTTTTTCCTTCATCTTTGATGATATTATCCAGCATTCACTGCCATATTGAAGAACTGACATCAGGTAACAATCTCTTTTATGTTTCTAGTGAAAGTTTCCTGTCTCTTAATACTTTACTCAGCTTCTGCAACGCCTCCTTCCCCATGCAAATTCGCCTTCGGATGCGAATGACTCTGTCAGCTATGTGCAATACGTGAAACACGCTTGGGCGATTATGTCTCGAAAGAGACATGACTGACTGGTCAGAAGATTATCCGGCAGTAGGTTGCCATTGCTTTCTGCGGTAGATTGGTTGCCAGCCAAGGCTACAGAACCCAATCTGCCATGTTATTTAACCCATATACTGGAAGGAAGAGACGGATTAATACCTTTCCCAAGGGTATTTGCGCGTAAGTGAATGCAAGGAATTCAACTGGAATTTGAATTCGGCTACCCAGTTTCTCGTTCCGAGCCGATATCCACAACGCACATCCTGCGAATGACTACATATATACAATTCAAGATTCATCACGAAATGTACAAATGTAGTGAAATAAACATTATATAAGTACATATTAATATATATCAATTATCACGCATTGCATTAAATATATATTTACATGTAATGATATATTTACGACTGTAGAGCAGTCTGTAAAAAATTATATATATTTACCAGGAAGCGTTGATTAGTACAGGTAAAATATTTTTTGCATCAGGTTACATTTACCAGTTAGGATACATATGTCAGTGGTAATAAACATGTTGCATTAAGCAAATGTTTTACGTGCAAACCAGGCGGTTAAAAAAGAATATATTCGTAAGGAACGATGCATATAAAACGTCACATGATTCGGAAGAGTAAGTAACCAAAAATTAATTTTATGTATATAATGTTAAATTCTGGTTTCTTACATTTATATATATATATATATATATATATATATATATTTGTGTGCGTGTGTGTGTGAATATTTCTGTAATGCAAGATCTCCTTCTGTGGGCGTATATAAATTTATCGCCACTGGCTTCGAGTAATTATCTACACATCCATATGTCCTCTCCTCTGCCACTCACAAAAATGCACGGCATGAAGACATGAAGCAAACCTCTGATCCAATGAAACCATTACGAAGGCAAAGTATTTTTATATCGGAAGCTTGTGCGAATTACTTGGGAAGGACTGCGGAGCGGCTTTGGACGAAAGAGATTGAAATTGCAGCAATATGGCGTCGAAGTGCAAATACTAAATCGCAAATGAAGAAATCTAGGAAGTAAATAGGAAAAAAAAAGGCAAGCAGGAAAGATGTAACGAAAGTAACAAGAAAGGAAAATAGACATTTAATAATAATTTTCTGCGCACTGCACAGAATCTCTTTGAAACCGAAAATTAAATACATACATGCAAACACACACATACACACACACACACGCACTTATATAAATTCAAAGAATGAATTAGATATATTTTTGTAGTCATATCTTGGAGAAATTATTAATATGTATTTATTTTGTTGTTGGTTTTCATTTATTAAAAACGCAAATAAATTAGATTTTCTCTATCTTTCTATCTATCTTTCTCTATCTGTCTCTCTTTGTCTCTGTCTGTCGCTTTCTGTCTCTCTTTCTCTCTTTCCCTGTTTCTCTCTCTCTCTCTCTCTCTCTTTCCCTGTCTCTCTCTCTCTCTCTCTCTCTCTATATATATATATATATATATAAGGTGCAATGGCTACATTAGCACCATTTTACTTTTAATTTTGCGCATACTAGTTGTTTGTTTTTATTTTATTGAAAGATTCTCTTGTTTTCTCGAACTCTCTCCCTTCCTCTTTCTCTCTCTCCACACACACACGCACACACACACGCATATATATATATATATATATATATATATATATATATATATAAAGAGAGAGAGAGAGAGAGAGAGAGAAAGAAAGAGAGAGAGAGACAGACAAAGTGCGATGGGTAAATTGTCCGCATTTTATATTTGTTAATTTAGAAAATGCGCGTCGTTTTCTTTTTTTTTATTTTGTTGTCAGTACAGTATTGGAGGGACAGTTGAGCAACTTCTGATAGAAAAAAAAGCTCCATAACATTAATTAGTCCGCCAAAAATTTAGAAAAAGCAATCTGTATTGCTTCGTATTTTTGCCGGAATCTCTAATATGAACATCATAATTCTTTGTGAAACTAACCTTGAATTCCTCCCTCCAATTTCCATATCACTGGATACCTTCCCTTCTTTCGGAAGGACTCCAGTGCCTATATGCATGGAATTGGCGTGTATGTCCGCCAGCCTCTCCCACTAGATAGGGTGATTTATCTTGATACTCCAGCTCATTTCTACATGTGTCTCCCTATCTCTCTACTAAGCTCGGTTAGCTATATTTTCTTTACTGACTTCTTTCCATCATCCTAACTGTTCCGTACTTGACAGCATCTCTAACAATATAGATAAAACCATTTCTTTTCATTCGTTTGCTCATATATTTGTGTTTGGAAACTTCAATACCCACCACGCCAAGTTTCTGGAAAATACTATCACAGATCTTGTTGGTGTTTTAATCATGAACTTTTGAATCACTCAATCTTTTACGCGAGTGGATGATTTCCCATTTCGTTACTCTAATAACCCTAAAAAAACTGACTCACAGCTAGATCTCTGTTTCACACCAATCCTTGACTCTTAACATGCCGCTTTGCTCACTTGGCTACTCTGATCATGCTGTGGATCCCGTTATCTCCTTTCACTTCCTCTCCTGCCAGTAACATCCAACCAGCAGAATAACTTACTGCTAACCGAGAGCAGATTGGGAGTCGTTCCGCAATTTTCTGTGTAACTTTCTAGGAATTAAGTTTTTAGTATTCCCTTTGAAGATTGTGTATCCGAGGACTCCTCTTGGGTTAAAGCTGGCATCAATGTTTTTATCTCAGCCAGGAAGTTACGACTTAAACCATATTCGTCCCCCTGGTTCTTACTTGGTTTCTTCGGCCGCATTTGCCCACATAAATCGATTCTTTCGGCTTTATCAGAGCCACGCGTCTAACCATAATAGACGCCTTTGCCTCTGCTCGTAATGAGTGCATATATGGTCAGGTGCTCTTGCACTCCACCTAGGTGTCCTTGACAAAATCCAACGGAGAATCTGTAATTTAATAGAACCCAACTTGGTAGCTCAGATACAGTCACATTATCACCGGCGCAATGTGGCTTCATTGTATCTCTTCTATAAATAATTTCACGGTTTCTGCTCCGATGAACTTAGCTCACTAGTGCCTCCGATATATAAATTTACTCGAGCCACAAGATTAGCAATTAGGTCTTACTCTTTTACTGTGAAACCAATAAATTGTAAACACAAATTCAACTCCGGCAGATTCTTTTCTCACACTTCCCGCCTGTGGAATTCCCTTCCATTTACTTGCTTTCCCGACAGCTACAATTTCCAAATATTTAAATGTAAAGTCAATAGTCATCTCCTATCTCACTAACCTGAATCCTTTCTCTCATGTTCCCTTCTCCGTCTCATCAGTATTCTCATCCTTCTCTTACCCAATTCCTGACACCCCCTATAACCTGTCACTTTCTCTCATAACTTTCCTTCTATGTAGCCTCCTGCAAAACAGTGGCCTTGCCTGGGGCGATATGTTTATAAAGAAAAGAAGCTCCGAAATTCTGCTAACCTATTTCTTGTTGAAAAGATGAAGCAGCGTATAGCATCCCGCAAATTTGGCTCCAAAGACTGCTAGCGGCTTTGATAAAATGTGTTAAATAATCAGTTAGTTAGTGCCATACGTGAAACACGCTTGGGCGATCATGTCTCATTCGAGACATGACTGACTGGACAGAAGATTATCCCGCAGTAACTTGCCATTGCTTTCTGTGGTAGACTGGTTGCCAGCCAAGGCTATAGAACCCAATCTGTCCTGTTATTTAGCCAGTAACTGGAAGGAAGAGACGCATTAATACCTTTCCCAAGGGTATTTACGCGTAAGTAAATGCAATGAATTCAACTGGAATTCGAATTCGGCTCCCCGATTTCTCGTTCCGAGCCGATATCCACTGCACTCCAGCGCACATCCTTCATTCAGTTAAGTGCCATACGTAATACACGCTTGGGCGATCATGTTTCGAAAGTGACATGACTGACTGGGCAGAAGATTATCCCGCAGTAGGTTGCCATTGCTTTCTGCGATAGACTGGTTGCCGTCTAAGGCTATAGAATCCAATCTGTCCTGCTATTTAACCAATAACTGGAAGGAATAGACGGATTAATACCTTTCCCCAGGGTATTTGTGCGCAACTGAATGCAATGAATTCAACTGGAATTCGAACTCGGCTCCCCGATTTCTCGTTCAGCGCCGATATCCAATGCACCACAACGCACATTAGCCTTAATCACTCACTTTGATCAATGAATTCGAGGTCCTCACATCTTCAGTGAATAAGGCCGATTGCTTTGCTCACAGATTTTTCGCCAAAACAGAATTTGATTTGTCTGGGATATTCGCACCCATCTTACCAGCTAGAATTGAGGCTCATATGAGTTATGTTTACATTACCCCCTCTTTGATTTCTAACATAATTTCAAATCTTAACCCCCATAAGGCAAGTTAATGCGACGGAATCCCAATCATCGTCCTAAAGAGATAGAGATATGCCCCTAAACTCTTATCTAACTTCTTGAAACGCTACAACTACTGTCTGTCTGCTTCTTGCTTTCCTGTCTGTTGGAATTCCTCTTCTGCGGTTTCTGTATTTAAGAACGCTGGAGACCCCACAGGCCGCTCATAATTTCGCCCTATTTCCGATCGATTTTTCGCAAAGTGTTCGAGGCTATTATTAATGCTGAAGTGCTTCAAAATGTCACAGTCCACGCCTGATATTCTATCGACCATCACAGAAGATATATACCAGGCTCTAGATAAGAATGGCGAAGCTCTAGCTGTTGCACTAGATATCTCCAAAGCATTGACAGATTTTTGCATGCTGGCATTCTACGCAAGCTACTGTGCTATAGTATAACTGGCCGTTTGTTTGATCTAATGCAGTTGTTCCTTTCAAATCGCGTAATAAAGGTAGTATTAAATGGGCATGTTTCCAGGTACTGTCATACGAATGCAAGTGTCACTCAAGGCTCTATCTTAGATCCTACACTTTTTTCTGATAACAACAATCTCCCTGATATAATCAGATACGAAGTAGGCATCTGACGACACTACCATTTACTCCCGCCTCGATTAGAAATCTGCCAAGGCTGACAAAGCTAACCTCGCTACTTATCTTGAAAATGACTTCCAATCTGTGGAGAACTTGCGTAAGTAATCGCTCGTTAATTTTAATGGTTCCAAAACAAAGCTGCTATATTTTTAATCACCATAAACAAACGCTTCCCCCAGCATGGATCAGTCTTGATTCCCTAAAGCCAAACCACTGCAACTCCTCGGCCTAATTCTCTCAGTCGACCTTTAGTGGAATGACTACATTAAATCTATAGCTAAATGTGCTGCTAGAAAGGTCGGCTCACTGTGTAAGGCTATGAAGTTTTTTTTGCACATTTTTGCACATATATAAATCAGCACATTTTTTGCACATATATAAATCTACCATCCACTCGTGCATTGAACACTGCTGTCACATATGTTCGGGTGCCCCAGCTGTTTATCTTGGGTTCATGACAACATCCAACAGAGAATCTGCAATGTAATCGATCCCGACCTGTTAGCTCAACTTTCCTTTGTCACTTCTACAAATATTTTCACGGTTACTAAACTAACAACTAGGTCCAATCTTTTTAGTTAAACAAACGAAAAGTGACCGCAAATTCTACTCTGGTATCTTCTTTTCTCACACCTCTCTCCTGTGGAATTCTACCTTCCCACTACTTACTTCCCCGACAGCTACAATATCCAAGAATGCAATGTACATTACCATCTGTTATCTTCTTGACGCGCATAATTTTCTCTGAGAACTCTTGCTTCACGTTTTTCTTCCTTTCTATTTTAGACTTATGATGCTCTCTTCATACCGATGTTCTCGTTCTTCTCTTACCCATTTTTTGACACCCCCGTAATTTGATCCTCTTTCTCATCACTCTTCTCTTATGCAAATCCCTTGTGCACCAGTGGTAGTAGTGTCTTGTTTGAGGTGAAATTATTTTAAAAAAGTAAATGAGGTCATCTCACCTTCTTGTACCGGAGAGTATTTTATCCCCTAATTTACTTCCGGTATTTCTTTTGGGAACTTTAGTCGTCTCACATTTTCATTATCTTCCTTTTCTCTTCCTAAGAGATGGTATCGATATCAGAGATGCATGTATCCACACACACACACACACACACACACACACGTATATATATATATATATATGCTAGCAGTATATCCCGGCGTTGCTCGGGTGTAATGAAAGCTTTAAAACTAATCCATGGTCCTTGGTTCTGTAGCTCAAACTCAGCCTAAAGAATATTTGCGTGAAGTTTGGTGAGAATCGGATAAAAACTGTGGATTTGTATAAAGGACATACAGACAGATAAACAGACACACACACAAACATGTTGCCTTTTATATAAATATATTATCGATTCTCTGCACTATGGTAAGAACTGCAGCCTTGAAACTTCTGAATATTGTTTCTAATGTCTTTGTCTATCAAATTTGATTAAAATCGGACCTCTCCTTCTATAACCTGATTTATTCGATTATCGATTTTCGATATTTATCGGGGGTATATCGACACAAAACCTTGCTAAGAACACTCGCAGACGCTTATAATACAACTGTGTAAATTTTTAATAAAATAGGTTTAGCCGTTTCGGAGTCTATAGGTAACGGACACACACACAGGCACATACACAGACAAAGTTTCATTTATAAATAAGTTTAGATATATACGTGTGTGTGTGTGTGTGTATGTGTGTGTGTGGATACATGTATGTGTATGCGTCTATCTATAAATATGTATATATATATATATATATATATATATATATAAATATATATTTTTCGTGTATATATATATATATATATATAGATAGATAGATAGATAGATAGATAGATAGACGCATGCACATACATGTATCCACACACACACGTATCTAAACTTATTTATATATATATATATATATATATATATATATGTGTGTGTGTGTGTGTGTGTGTGTGTGTGTGTGTGTGTGTGTTTATATTATTATATTTACTGCTCTAGATTTTGCTGTCAAGTTTGTCTTGGGTTGACATGTCATTTTCATTCACTGAAATGTTCTTCATTGCTATCAAGTCGCAATCTAACTTGATCTTCATGATCTAATATCATTTTTTTTCTTTTTCTTTTATCATAGTGTTCTACGAATCTCGCCTTGTAGAGGGGATTCCCTATTCTTTTTATATAACAATTACACCAAAGATTATCTTTTGTGGCATAAGACATTGTTAATGATACTCTTATTTGTGTACCCATGACAGTCTGTATAATCCGGTGTTACAAAGACGACAGATTAATTCTCCTACAAAATACAAGACCACAAAAAACTGACCGACCAAAAAGAGACCTGATCAAGGTTTTAAAGATTACTAACGTAAAATCACTACCACCACTACAAGTAAATTGATCGGCTTCATTCACGTAACTTTGGACCTGAATCAGGGCCTATACAAACCAAAAACTACAAATTCTTTATAATAAAAAAATATATACACAAACATTTTAACCACCACCATAGTATATGTTGTAGATCACAGGAATGGGATCCGCACAATTAAATGAACTACGACCAGTAATTGAAATAGAAAATAAATGTATTTATTTAGGGATACAGACTTGAATGAAGATTAGTATTCCAGGAATACGGGTTAGTAAAATATATATGTACAAGTCTCTCGAAGTGAAGCCGTAATAATTGAGCATGTCCTAATCGGAAGTTGATGGGTATTGCGTAATAATCTTCTCGATGAGTAGAGCACAGAACTACTATGAACTACTTTGTAGTTGCTAATCCCTCTCTGGACTCTCGTATTCTTCAGTTAACTCTCTGTCTAAAACTCGGTACTCTCCAGTCTCACTTCTATAGCAATACCATAAGTATACTCTGGACGAGTCCATCTTTATGAAAAAGGGAGAACCCCACAACTGTATACTAGGCAATATTCATAACTCAGCCAGTTAAGTGCCATACATGATACACGCGTGGGCTAGGTGAAATATTTCCCTGCAGTAGGTCGGCATTACTTTCTGCGGTAGACTGGTTGCCGGTCAATGTTACAGAACCCAAGCTGTCCTGCTACTGCAAATGGCTGGAGGGAAGAGATGGTTAATACCTTTCCCAAGGGTATTTGCGAGTAAGTGCATGCAACAAATTTAACTGGAATTTGAACTCGGCTCTCCAGTATCTACTGCACCACAATGTATATCCAAATTCCAATTTAGATTATCTTCTAACTCTAGTAATAAGGCAAAGTTTGATAACAGTAAAATTAAATATGCTAACGCTTTAGCTGAAAGTAAACTCAATGGAAATTTAAGATACTTTGATAAAAGCAAAAACTAACATACACCGAGATAATGCAAACGGAGCAAAAGATGGTTTCACCCACATTTTCAAACATCACAGACAACTTCTCCTGCCTCCCATAATCATAGAACAAGCGAGTCTCCCTAAAAGCAATATACACATCGGCCTTACCAGCTCTTTTGATCTCAAGTGTAACCATTACATTGAGTCTATAGCTAAATCAACTGCTAGAAAGGTTGTGTCACTGTATCGAGAAAATATATTTTTTCCGTTTGAATCTATCTTGCACATTTACAAATCAATCATCCGTCCGTGCATGTAATACTGCCGTCATATATGGTCAGGCGCCCTCGCTATTCATCTCACTGTTCCTGACAGGCTTCAAAGAAGAATCACTCATGTGATAGGTACGGACTTGGCGGCTCGACTCTAGCCACTTTCTCACCGACGGAATGTAGTTTTCCTCTATCTGATCTATAAATATTTTCATGGCTACTGCTCTGACGAACTTAAGTAAATGGTTCCTCTGCCACATGAGTTTACTCGTGCAACCAGACTGGCAACTGAATCCCACCCATTCATAGTTAAATCAACAATATGCAGCCGACAATTCTACTCCAACAGCTTCTTTTCTCGCACTTCCCGCCTGTGGAACTCGCTTCCATATTCTTGCTTTCCTGACGGCTACAACCTCCAGGAATGTAAATGCAATGCCTACACTCTTTTTTAACTACTTGACTCTAGTTCTTTCTACATCATCCTGTATATCTTTTCTTTTCTCTCTACCTTTTCAACTGTCTTCACACCTGTATTCTCATCCTTCTATTGCTTCTTTCTAACTGTTTCTTCTTTCTCGTTACTCTCCTCCTATTTAATCCTTTTCTTTCATGTAGCCCCCTTGCGCATTAGTGGCGTCACCGCCTTGCTCGGGTTGAAAGAATAAAAAAAATAAAAATAACTTAAAAACTAACATCGGAAAAATGTTCCTCAATTTAATTCACAAGCATTCCACCCATTCTCCTACACTGAAAAATATTTTCAACAAAAACAGTGTTATGCTTAGTCACACTCGCGTCAAGAACATTGATAAATATATTTCACTACATAACGATAACATATTAAATTAAAACATGTCTAATCTGCAAAATATAATTAGCCCCACTATCAATGACAAAAACCCTACCAAAATTAACTCCGAAAAAAATATGATCTACACCCTTAACAATCAATGTATAAGTTACAAATCTAGAATACATTCTGATGGAGATAAAAGTTCCATTTTTGATCACTTTACAACAAATGGTATTTGCAATTCAATAATTATAAATTGATTTTAATATTATTACATACAAGAATAGTAAAGCTCTTTCTAAAAAGTATTGTTTTTAAAAAACAACAAAATACATATATCACCCCTGAAATCATACCTGATATCTTAGCTATATGTGAGACTAACCTTGACCCTTCTATACCCTCTTCCGAGCTGTTCGTTCCTGGTTACCTTCCTCTCTTCAGGAAGGACTCCAATGTCCATATGCATGGGCTTTGTGTATATGTCAGTGAACAACTCCCCCTACCCAGGGTCACATCTCTTGAATCCCTTGATCATTCCTTCATGTGCTTTCGCCTCTCACTTCTAAGCAAGGTTAGCTATCTCTTCTTCCTCTACCGCTCCCCCTCCTCCTCTGACTGTACGATACTTGATTGCATCTCTACTAATATCGACAGGGCCATTTCCTCTCACCCATCTGCCCATATATTTGTGTTTGGCGATTTTAACGCCCACCACACCAAGTGGCTTGAAAACTCAGCCACCGACCTTGCTGGGATCCGCACCATGTACTTTTCAATAACCCAAGCTCTAACGCAAGTGGTGGACTTCCCCACGCGTTTCTCTAAAAACCCTAACGGAAGAGACTCTTTACTCGACCTTTGTTTTACCTCCATCCCAGACTCCTGCACTACCAGGCAACTCTGCCCCCTCGGAAACTCTGACAACGCCGTAGTCTCCGTAAACATATCAATCCGCACTAACTCTACCCAAGAAAACCAGACCAGCAGAATATCATACTGCTACCAAAGAGCCGACGGGGACTCGTTCAGGGACTTCCTCTGCGACGTCCCCTGGAACAACGTCTTCGATCTTCCTGTCGAAGACTGTGCCTCCGAAGTCTCCTCTTGGGTCAAGGCTGGCATCGATGCTTTTATCCCGGCCAGGAAATTCCAACTAAAACCAAATTCGTCCCACTCGTTCTCACCCGCTTGCTCGGCCGCCATTGCCCACCAGAACCATTTCTTCCGGCTATATCGAAGCAGCTCGTCGAACCAAAACAAGCGCCTTTTCGCCTCAGCACGGAACAAGTGTAACAAAGTGCTGAACGAAGCCAAGAGGGCGTTTGCTACCAGAATTAGGCAACGCATAGCATCCTCTAAGTTTGGTTCCAAAGATTACTGGCGTCTCTGCAAAAGCGTGCTCAGCAGGAACAAGACTTCAATACCCCCACTAATCAATGAGTTTGAAGTTCTCACCTCCCCAGCCGACAAGGCTGAATGCTTTGCCCGTAGATTCTCAACCAATTCGACACTGGACTCGTTAGGAATACTACACCAGACTTCCCACCCAGAACTGAGGCTCAACTAAATGACGTCCACATTCCCCCCCGCTGGTCGCCAAGATAATTGCACAACTTGACCCACACAAAGCGAGCGGCGGTGACGGAATCCCAGTCATAGTACTGAAGAAATGTGCCCCAGAACTCTCCTCTGTCCTCTCTAAACTCTAAAACCTCTACCTATCTGCTTCCTGCTTTCCTGCCTGTTGGAAGTCCTCCTGCGTAGTTCCTATATTTAAGAATTCTGGCGAACCCTCAGACCCTGCCAATTACCGTCCTATTAGTCTCCTTCCAATCTTTGGCAAAGTTTTCGAAGCCATTATCAACGCTGAGGTGACTCAGCATCTCATGGCCAACGGGCTTCTCTCTGACAAACAGTACGGGTTTCGCTTCACCAGGTCTACTGCTGATATGCTAACGACCATTACCGAGTACATATACCGGGCACTCGACAAGAATGGTGAAGCCCGAACCGTTGCCTTGGATATCTCCAAAGCATTCGACAGGGTCTGGCATGCGGGACTCTTGTGCAAACTGCGAAGCTATGGGATAACCTGACATCTGTTTGACCTCATCCAGTCTTTCCTCTCTAACCGCACATTGAAGGTGGTATTAAATGGGCATACCTTCCAAAACTACCACACGAACGCGGGCGTCCCTCAAGGTTCTATCCTAGGTCCCACACTCTTTCTGACCTACATTAATGATCTCCCCGACACCATTAAATCCCAAGTTGGCATGTATCCCGATGACACAACATCGCATCGATCAGAAACCAGGTGTGGACGACAAAGTGAACCTCGCTGCCGTACTTGAAAGGGAACTCCAATCCGTAGTGGCCTGGGGTAGGAAATGGCTGGTACTTATTTATTTGACAAAAAGTACAAATTCTGGCACAAGGCCAACACATGGGAGGGGGAACAAAAACTTGGGTTGGTCTTCCGTAACTATCTTATACCTAGCTAATCCGATTCACGACCCATACATACGTTACAATTTTCTCATTCACCATAAAATTTTGTCCATCAACACTCATACCTATCAAGCACCAAAATACCACAAAATCATACCGGGGACCTAAAAACACCCCAAATGTACATAAAAATTTCTGATTTTTACAATATATACAATATCTTACAAAAATAAATTTAAAACTTTATTCATGAAATGACATGATGGGGAGGGGGAATGAAGAAACAAAAAACCCCAAAACAAAACACAATTTCAAATGAATATATATACACAATGTTAGTAAGACCCAAACACACCCACATAATTAAAGAGGCCACTGTATTCTGCCTTAAAAAAGGACAAAATCAAGCAGCTCTCTTTCTAAGGGGAATGGAGAAGCAGGGGGCAAAAATAAATTGGACTGGAGAATGTATAAGGCTGACCCAGCCGAGAGTGAAAACGGGACAAAATAATACTTGGACAATGGGAATCTCGAACTGGATCATAACAAAAGCAATGGAGCCGGGAACAGGCCAGGACAAACACATTCACTCACATTAACTAGGCACAAAAAGAACTTCTACCTTAACCACGGGCGGGGTTCCAAAGGAATCCACCCCGATGCAACTAGCAGATCTAAAAGAGAAAATCAAGGCTAGCCCCGGTCACGTGAACCAGGCTCGCCGCATATACCCACCTTTCGCTGAACTCTGTCGGGTGCAGCCGTTTCCGTTCAGTTCTAATCTTAATTTTGAGCTGGTGCTCAAAATATCGGATTAGATCCTGATCCGAAAGACGACCGCCCCGCAAGACTTCCTCCAGACGCGTCATCCAAATCACCATTCTAGCCGTGGCCAGTAGCGACAGAAACACCATCCGCTTCACTCCAGAGTACGGGGGCGACACATTGTCCACAGCGTATGCGCGATCAATGAGCACAAGCTCCCGCGGCGCGATACGAGCAGTCAACTCGCCGACACGCGCCCACAACGGGCGAACGCGCGAACAATGGAAGAAGGCGTGCGCAGACGTCTCCTTAATTCCAAGGACGCAACGTTCACAATCTGGCAAATCCGCCAGGCCCATTGCGAAACGCTTGTCATTGAGAGACAAACCATTCCGAGCCAATCGCCAGGTCAGAGAAAACTCAGAGTTGTTGAGCCAATCCGCACCTGGCGCCCAAGACCAATGAGAGCGATACTCCTCCCTCGACATGCCGAGCTTACTCCACAGTTCATCCTTCACGGCGCCCTCCACTAATCCCCGATAGAAGATTCTCCTAGGCCGTGAAAGGTCACTGGACCATGGAATGGCCCGAAGGGCCGTCAGACATTCGAGCAGGAATTTCGGCCGCCCCCAAGGCCTATTGCTAGTCCTCAGGAGCGGGGGAGTGATAGTGAGGCTAGGGAACATGTCCCTCACTACCCCCGCAAGCAACCGATCTTCCTCCAACGCGCGCCTGAGGAATGCCAACCTCGAAGCGAGCACGTGGCTCCTCAAGTGTGGCATCCCCAGACCCCCTTGACACGGACGGAGGCAGCAGACTCCTTTGTCGACCATGTGTTTGCGTCCTCTCCAAAGACAGGAGAATAGCAAACGCTCGAGCGCCTTCTCATGATCGTCACAAAGGGGAAGTACAGACAGCCGGTAAAGGATTCTGGGAAAGAGGTATGTATTACACACCTCCGCCAGACCCTTCACGGAGAGACTCCGTCGACGCCAAATCTCGACCGACGCGCCGACCTTTGCCTGTACTTCTGACCAGTTTTTCTCCAACTGTAAGTCCGGACCGAACCAAACTCCGAGGAGCTTGACCGGCCCGTCCGTCCAGTCGAAGGGCCCCGGGAGGGAAACACCCTTCCAGGCACCTAACCGCAAGCCGGACGACTTGTCGCGGTTAATTCTGGCCCCTGTTACCTGTTCGTACCGTTCAAGCGCCTTCTGTACCGCCCTTATGTCCCTGCGGGAGGACACAAAGGTCGTTACGTCATCGGCGTACGCGGAAACCCTGGCTCGAGCTCCTCCAGGGACAGCAATTCCACGCAGGACCGGACTGCACGTCTCGTCCCTTAGCCGGCGAAGGAGAGGCTCCAACGCCAGGACGTAAAGGAGAGGCGACAGTGGACAACCCTGTCGGACCGACCTAGACAGCGCGAAAGCGCTCGACAGCTTCCCGTTCACCTGTACCACAGCCTTGGGGGAGCGATACAGAAGGCTAATCCAGCGGCTGAAGTCGGGTTTGAATCCGGCGGCCTGCAGGACAGCAGCCAGGTAGCCATGGTCAATCCTATCAAATGCCTTGGACTGATCCAAATTGATCAGCGCGGCCTCTTCGTCGTCTTCTACACCCTCTACGATCGTGCGGATCAAGTGCAGGTTGCTCTGAATTGTTCGTCCCTTCACAGAACAAGTCTGATCCGGTTCCAACAGAGACTCGGCAACTAGCTGCAAGCGATTCGTCAGGATCTTGGCCAAAATCTTTAACTCTGTGTTTAGCAGAGTTATGGGCCTGTAATCATCTAATCCCCGCCCAACCTTCTTGCCTTTTCCCAACAGCGTGATCACGCCCCTGGTGATCCGACCGGGGATGGACCCCTGCCGAAACCAGTGGTTGAACACGACAGTCAAGAGCGGGACAAAAAGGTGCGACATCCTCAAGTACAATTCATAGGGCAAACCATCCAAACCTGGCGACTTGCCACTGCCGGTCTTCTTCAAAGCCGCGTAGACTTCGTCCTCCGTAATCTCCCCTTCGCAGCTAGCCGCTTCAGCCGGCAAAAGCCGGGGAAAGTCAGCCAAATAGCTGCGAAACTCCTCGTCACGGAGACCAGGCTCCTTGGTAAACCGGTGTTCGAAATGCTGCCGGAACGCCTCGCACATGTCGTCGGTGGACCGAAGGAGATGCCCCTCCGGGTCGCGCACCTCTCGAATGTACCGATCGCCGGCCCGACGAATTTCTTCCTTGCGCAGTTCTGCGCCCATGTTCACAGCTTCGGAAGACATCTTGCTTAACTTAGCTCTAATTACCTGACCCATATAGCGCTCGCTAGTCGTGCGCCTCAGGGCCTCCCTGGCTAAGGCTATCTCTAGGGGATCCCCACCAGCCTCCGCCCGGGCGAAATTAGCACTAAGTGTCTTTGCCTCCGCAGCCTTATCTAGTTTGAGCCGCTGGCTATATTTGGTGGCGAAAGACCTAATGGAGTCCTTAAGGTTAACCCACCACTTATTCCCAATGACTCGCCCAATTAACGCCCGCTGAACTAGTTTTGTCAGCTGGTCACGAAAGTCCCGCCTGTCCAGTAAGGACTGATTGAACTTCCAATAACCAGCCAACCTAGGCCTAAAGTCTAACACCACACGGGCACAAACGAGTTTGTGGTCCGTGTAGCCTAGCCAGTGGAACGTTGGACATTCTAAGAAGTCTATGTCGGCCACTCTCACTAACATCCTATCCAGGTACGCAGATACCCGGGTAGAAGGCCAATTAAGCGCCCACGTCCACATACTCCCATCCGGATGATCGACCCGGTATCTATCGACGAGACCAAATTCGTCGATCAGATCAACCAGGCTACGATCATCATTCCTCCCGCTAGCGCCCCTCCCTCTATCCCATTTGGGGGTTAGGATGGCATTCCAGTCCCCAACTAAGATTAGCCGTGTTGAATGCACCATAAAGGGCTCCAACAGCCGAAAGAAAGAGACACGCTCACCTTGCTTATTGGGCGCATAAACCACAATCAGCCGGAACAATTTGCTTTTCACTGCAATATCGGCCACGATCAGCCGGCCCTCGGCACCGACATGGACAAGGTCAACCTTCGCGTCCAGGGTACGCTTGACCAGCAAAGAAACACCTCTGGCTTGCCGGCTCCCATATGCTGAATAGACGACAAAGTCGTTAGACAGCACACAAGAGTCGACTTCGCAAACAAAGTGAGTCTCTTGGATCGCGGCCACATCCACGCCGAAGGACAAGAGGTCACGAAGCAGGCGAGCCGCCTTACCCCGATCCCTCAGGCCCTTCGCATTCAAGCTGGCTATCTTAATAGACATCTTTTAAACCTGAAAAAGAGAAAAAGAAAAACAGGCAACAAAGGCTCTCTAGATGCATACGGGGCGAAAATCTCGGGCAGACAGGACCCCGACGGACTGTCCCAGGGAACCAGTTCCTATGTCGGACGTAATCCGTCCGTCTGAGACAATACCGCCGACGTCCGTGGGGTACATTAGTTTTACCACCCTATATAAACTGGGGTGGAGTAAAACAGGGAACCTCCCCGAACAATTTTTAGACATTTTTCTAAGTTCTGCTGAGCTTTCAATGTACATCCTTAGTTTAGGATAAAGTTTTTTCGCTTCCGCGATGTGGTCCCAGACCCGCAGGTTACCCCCGGTATTCCGTACGAGGGTAATTACTCCTGGGGCCTGGGGAAAGTTTTTGGGGTCCTCCGTAGATAGACCGTCAACTGTGGTCATCTTCAGCAGTGGTTTGAGTAGTTTTCGTCTTTGTGACGACCACCCTGCAGAGATGTCCTCCTCTACTTTCAATAGCGCTTCCCCTTTGGGCAGGGCTTTTATCTTTTTTGCCCGAGTGGGAGTGGACATAGGAGAAGGGGAGAGAGTGGGGGATAAAGCAACTGGTCTCAGGGGGGTTAATTTAAAGGTAGGGGACTGGGAAGCTTTCCGCGGGGACGAGGGGAGGCTTCTTGCCTTTTGCGCATACGTTTGCCTCTCCGGTGAGGCAGGAAGCGAGGAGCACCTGTGTGTTGTCGAACTCCTTTCTCTGCTCTTCCGCCGATTCTTGAAGTTCTCTTGCTGCTCTTCTTCGTCCTCCCGGCTGCGTTTCAACGACGCCGATCTTTGAGTCTCCATGGGCTCTTCCCTTGGTTGTTCCTTCGGGCCCTCATTTTGGGGAGGTTTTTTTGCCTTCCCCTGCTTGGTAGCTGCTTTGGGTGATGAGGGCACCTTTGACTCCGAAGGCTCCTGAGGTGGCGAGGGCGTTTTGGTCGGAGAAGGCGTTTTGGTCTGAGAAGGCGTTTTGGCCGGAGAAGGCGATTTCTCCGCTAGTGCCTTCGCCTTCTTTTTCTTGCCGACCGTCTGCCACTCATTCACCTTATCCGGAACAGACGATTTCGCCTCCGTTGGAGCTTCTGGTTGTTTCGCTGCCGGTTTCTCCTGCTGCTGCTTTGCTGGCTGGGTCCCAGGGGCCGGATCCTTTTTCGGGCACGCCTTGGCGACGTGATTGGAATCGCCGCAGACCCAGCAGAAGGGCTTCCTCCCCTCAACGATCACGTAAATTGATCTTCCCCTGCAGGTGATAATGTTGGGGATATTCCCGATCTTTTTTTGCTCGACCGTCACCTGCAGGGTGACGTCACCGGTGAGAAAGCCCTGCTTCGAGGTGAGCGCCTTCACCTCTTCGACCATGCCGAATTGTGTGAAAAACACCCCGACATGGTCTAACGAGATGTCCATGGGCACGCCGTGGAGAGTGATCTTTGATCTGCGCATGCCCATGTATTCTGTATCCAGGCGCAACGTCTTTGTTTCCATAAAGGAGCCGGCCAGTTTTCTTGCTTCCTCCGCAGAGCCAAGTAGAACATCCCACACGGCGTGGCTGCGCCTAGCCACCATCTTTCCATTGATCTTCAAGGCCTTGATGGCCTCCTCCACCACGTCCCTGCTGACCCCGATAAGTTTGCGACTTTTCGGATCCCTGGTCAGCAGGGAAAGGATCCTGGGCTCAATGTTACTGAGCGTCTCGGGCACCGAGATAATCTCCGCTCCTGTCACGTATTTAGCGTATTTCTCCTTTAGAGACTCATAATACGTTGAATCCTTCCGCACTTTCTGGATGGTCCCCCCGGTCCAAGCCTTGTCGGGGGAAACCGTGTCTGCTGAACACCGCTGCCCGTCCTCCTTAGACGTAGAGGGCACCGGAGATGCAGGAGCTGCTGGTAGGGTTGCTACTCCTGGTCCTTTTTCCAAGGAGAGGGGTAAGGCAGGCAACCGCCAATCCCCCTCCTTTCCTCCCACCGAGGCCGTGGTGGGAGGAACGATCACATCTGGCCTATCGGAGGCCATTGCCTCCTAAGAGGCTAAGCGCGAGACACCTGCCTCCGGTGTTTCGCGTCCTTCGCAGGTCGCTACTTTACGCAGCCCAAGCAATAAACTTGGGTGGAGACCACAATGCCACACTTGACCAAAGTAATAGTAAGTATCACTATGGAACAGATACTACACTTTGATCCAAACCAACCCGACCACGCAAACACAAAAAAGTCTGAGTAGGAAATGGTTGGTCCTTATTTATTTGCCAACAAAGTACAAATTCTGGCACAAGGCCAAACAATGGGGAGGGGGAACAAAAACTTGGGTTGGTCTTCCGTAACTATCTTATACCTAGCTAATCAGATTCACGACCCATACATACGTTACAATTTTCTCATTCACCATAAAAATTTGTCCATCAACACTCATACCTATCATACACCAAAATACCGCAGTAACATACCAGGGACCTAAAAACGCCCCAAATGTACATAAAAATTTGTGTATTTACAATATTTACAATAGTGTACAAAAATAAATTTAAAACTTTATTCATGAAATGACATGATGGGGAGGGGGAATGAAGAAACAAAAAACCCCAAAACAAAAAACAATTTCAAATGAATATATATACATGGGTTAGTAAGACCCAAACACACCCACGTAATTAAAGAGGCCACTGTATTCTGCCTTAAAAAGAACAAAATCAAGCAGCTCTCTTTCTAAGGGGAATGGAGAAGCAGGGAACAAAATAAATTGGACTGGAGAATGTATAAGGCTGACCCAGCCGAGAGTGAAAACGGGACAAAAGAATACTTGGACAATGGGAATCTCGAACTGGATCATAACAAAAGCAATGGAGCCGGGAACAGGCCAGGACAAACACATTCACTCACATTAACTAGGCACAAAAAAGAACTTCTACCTTAACCACGGGAGGGGTTCCAAAGGAATCCACCCCGATGCAACTAGCAGATCTAAAAGAGAAAATCAAGGCTAGCCCCGGTCACGCGAACCAGGCTCGCCGCATATACCCACCTTTCGCTGAACTCTGTCGGGTGCAGCCGTTTCCGTTCAGTTCTAATCTTAATTTTGAGCTGGTGCTCAAAATATCGGATTAGATCCTGATCCGAAAGACGACCTCCCCGCAAGACTTCCTCCAGACGCGTCATCCAAATCACCATTCTAGCCGTGGCCAGTAGCGACAGAAACACCATCCGCTTCACTCCAGAGTACGGGGGCGACACATTGTCCACAGCGTATGCGCGATCAATGAGCACAAGCTCCCGCGGCGCGATACGAGCAGTCAACTCGCCAACACGCGCCCACAACGGGCGAACGCGCGAACAATGGAAGAAGGCGTGCGCAGACGTCTCCTTAATTCCAAGGACGCAACGTTCACAATCTGGCAAATCCGCCAGGCCCATTGCGAACCGCTTGTCGTTGAGAGACAAACCATTCCGAGCCAATCGCCAGGTCAGAGAAAACTCAGAGTTGTTGAGCCAATCCGCACCTGGCGCCCAAGACCAATGAGAGCGATACTCCTCTCTCGACATGCCGAGCTTACTCCACAGCTCATCCTTCACGGCGCCCTCCACTAATCCCCGATAGAAGATTCTCCTAGGCCGTGAAAGGTCACTGGACCATGGAATGGCCCGAAGGGCCGTCAGACATTCGAGCAGGAATTTCGGCCGCCCCCAAGGCCTATTGCTAGTCCTTAGGAGCGGGGGAGTGATAGTGAGGCTAGGGAACATGTCCCTCACTACCCCCGCAAGCAACCGATCTTCCTCCAACGCGCGCCTGAGGAATGCCAACCTCGAAGCGAGCACGTGGCTCCTCAAGTGTGGCATCCCCAGACCCCCTTGACACGGACGGAGGCAGCAGACTCCTTTGTCGACCATGTGTTTGCGTCCTCTCCAAAGACAGGAGAATAGCAAACGCTCGAGCGCCTTCTCATGATCGTCACAAAGGGGAAGTACAGACAGCCGGTAAAGGATTCTGGGAAAGAGGTATGTATTACACACCTCCGCCAGACCCTTCACGGAGAGACTCCGTCGACGCCAAATCTCGACCGACGCGCCGACCTTTGCCTGTACTTCTGACCAGTTTTTCTCCAACTGTAAGTCCGGACCGAACCAAACTCCGAGGAGCTTGACCGGCCCGTCCGTCCAGTCGAAGGGCCCCGGGAGGGAAACACCCTTCCAGGCACCTAACCGCAAGCCGGACGACTTGTCGCGGTTAATTCTGGCCCCTGTTACCTGTTCGTACCGTTCAAGCGCCTTCTGTACCGCCCTTATGTCCCTGCGGGAGGACACAAAGGTCGTTACGTCATCGGCGTACGCGGAAACCCTGGCTCGAGCTCCACCAGGGACAGCAATTCCACGCAGGACCGGACTGCACGTCTCGTCCCTTAGCCGGCGAAGGAGGGGCTCCAACACCAGGACGTAAAGGAGAGGCGACAGTGGACAACCCTGTCGGACCGACCTAGACAGCGCGAAAGCGCTCGACAGCTTCCCGTTCACCTGTACCACAGCCTTGGGGGAGCGATACAGAAGGCTAATCCAGCGGCTGAAGTCGGGTTTGAATCCGGCGGCCTGCAGGACAGCAGCCAGGTAGCCATGGTCAATCCTATCAAATGCCTTGGACTGATCCAAATTGATCAGCGCGGCCTCTTCGTCGTCTTCTACACCCTCTACGATCGTGCGGATCAAGTGCAGGTTGCTCTGAATTGTTCGTCCCTTCACAGAACAAGTCTGATCCGGTTCCAACAGAGACTCGGCAACTAGCTGCAAGCGATTCGTCAGGATCTTGGCCAAAATCTTTAACTCTGTGTTTAGCAGAGTTATGGGCCTGTAATCATCTAATCCCCGCCCAACCTTCTTGCCTTTTCCCAACAGCGTGATCACGCCCCTGGTGATCCGACCGGGGATGGACCCCTGCCGAAACCAGTGGTTGAACACGACAGTCAAGAGCGGGACAAAAAGGTGCGACATCCTCAAGTACAATTCATAGGGCAAACCATCCAAACCTGGCGACTTGCCACTGCCGGTCTTCTTCAAAGCCGCGTAGACTTCGTCCTCCGTAATCTCCCCTTCGCAGCTAGCCGCTTCAGCCGGCAAAAGCCGGGGAAAGTCAGCCAAATAGCTGCGAAACTCCTCGTCACGGAGACCAGGCTCCTTGGTAAACCGGTGTTCGAAATGCTGCCGGAACGCCTCGCACATGTCGTCGGTGGACCGAAGGAGATGCCCCTCCGGGTCGCGCACTTCTCGAATGTACCGATCGCCGGCCCGACGAATTTCTTCCTTGCGCAGTTCTGCGCCCATGTTCACAGCTTCGGAAGACATCTTGCTTAACTTAGCCCTAATTACCTGGCCCATATAGCGCTCGCTAGTCGTGCGCCTCAGGGCCTCCCTGGCTAAGGCTATCTCTAGGGGATCCCCACCAGCCTCCGCCCGGGCGAAATTAGCACTAAGTGTCTTTGCCTCCGCAGCCTTATCTAGTTTGAGCCGCTGGCTATATTTGGTGGCGAAAGACCTAATGGAGTCCTTAAGGTTAACCCACCACTTATTCCCAATGACTCGCCCAATTAACGCCCGCTGAACTAGTTTTGTCAGCTGGTCACGAAAGTCCCGCCTGTCCAGTAAGGACTGATTGAACTTCCAATAACCAGCCAACCTAGGCCTAAAGTCTAACACCACACGGGCACAAACAAGTTTGTGGTCCGTGTAGCCTAGCCAGTGGAACGTTGGACATTCTAAGAAGTCTATGTCGGCCACTCTCACTAACATCCTATCCAGGTACGCAGATACCCGGGTAGAAGGCCAATTAAGCGCCCACGTCCACATACTCCCATCCGGATGATCGACCCGGTATCTATCGACGAGACCAAATTCGTCGATCAGATCAACCAGGCTACGATCATCATTCCTCCCGCTAGCGCCCCTCCCTCTATCCCATTTGGGGGTTAGGATGGCATTCCAGTCCCCAACTAAGATTAGCCGTGTTGAATGCACCATAAAGGGCTCCAACAGCCGAAAGAAAGAGACACGCTCACCTTGCTTATTGGGCGCATAAACCACAATCAGCCGGAACAATTTGCTTTTCACTGCAATATCGGCCACGATCAGCCGGCCCTCGGCACCGACATGGACAAGGTCAACCTTCGCGTCCAGGGTACGCTTGACCAGCAAAGAAACACCTCTGGCTTGCCGGCTCCCATATGCTGAATAGACGACAAAGTCGTTAGACAGCACACAAGAGTCGACTTCGCAAACAAAGTGAGTCTCTTGGATCGCGGCCACATCCACGCCGAAGGACAAGAGGTCACGAAGCAGGCGAGCCGCCTTACCCCGATCCCTCAGGCCCTTCGCATTCAAGCTGGCTATCTTAATAGACATCTTTTAGCTCTGAAAAAGAAAAAACAAAGAACATGCAACAAAGGCACTAGTCGCATACGGGGTAGAAATCTCGGGCAGAGGGGACCCCGACGGACTGTCCTAGGGACCCTGTACCAATGTCGGACGTAATCCGTCCGTCTAGGACAATCCCGCCGACGTCGGTGGGATATGTTAGTTTTACCACCCTATATAAACTGGGGTGGAGTAAAACGGGGAACCTCCCCGAACAATTTTGCGACATTTTTCTTAATTCAGGAGTCTTTTCCCTGATCATACAAATATTTGGGAAGCTCCTTTGGGCTTCCGCAATGTGCTCCCAGACCCGCAGGTTGCCACCTGTATTTCTTATCAGGGTGATGACACCTGGGGCCTGGGAGAAGTTCTTTGGGTCCTCAGTGGATAACCCATCCACTGAGGTGAGCTTAAGGAGTGGTCTTAGCAGCTTACGACGCTGTGACGACCACCCCGAAGAAATGTCCTCCTTCACCTTCATCAGCGCCTCCCCACGCGGGAGGTCCATCTTCTTCTTCGCCTTACTGGGAGTGGGAATAGGAGCAGGGGAGGATGTGGGAGTTAAGGAACTGCTTTTCCTAAGGGGGGTCAAAAAGGGGGTTGGGGACTGGGCAGCTTTACGCGGGGACGCGGGAAGGCTTCTCGCCTTATCCGCATAAGTAGTTCTTGCAGGCGACACCGGAGCTGAGGCACATTTTTCTCTGCTGGGCTTTTTTTCCCTGCTCCTACTTCTTCTGCGGGCCTTGGGAGTATCCTTTCGTTCTTCCACCTCCTCCTCTCTCCCCCGCTTTAGGGAAGCCGATCTATCAACTTCCATTGGAAGATCCTTTTTCGGGGAAGGACTCCTCTCCTTTCTTTGTTTGGGGGGAGACTTTTTAGGAGGCGACTCCTTGGGTTTCACCGGCGTCTTGGCAGGTGGAGGCACCTTCTCTGGGGACGGAGTTTTGCCCTTCTTTCTGCCCACCACCTGCCATTCGCCCTCCTTGTTGCCCACGGGAGCTTGCGTGGGTGAAGCTGTTTTTGGGCCTTCTTTTTCTTTTGCCGCTGGCTGCTGCTTAGTTGGTTGAGCTGGTTGGGTCTTTGGGGTCGGATTCTTGGACGGGCAGACCCTCGCGACATGGTCCGCCGCCCCGCAGACCCAACAGCACGGCTTCCTCCCTTCTACTATCACGTAAATGACCCTACCTCTGCAAGTGAGCGTGTTGGGAACTTTGGCTATCTTCTCCTTAGACATCGTCACCAGCAGGGTCATGTCTCCCGTAATGTAGCCTGCCTTAGACCGCAGCGAGGAGACTCCGGCCACCTTTCCAAAGTTAGCAAAGAAGGCGCCAACGTGGTCCTCAGCAATGTCCATGGGGACGCCGTGTAGAGTGACCTTAACCTTCCGGGCACCCATGTATTCTGTATGGAGCTGGAGAGTTTTCGTCTCCAGCACCACACCGACCAGACGTTTGGCTTCGTCGGTCGTGCCCAGCAGGACGTCCCACATGGCACTACTCTTCCTCGCTACGGCCCTAGCCTTGATCTTAAGTGCCCCAATTGCTTCTTCAAAAGTATCCCTCGGCACTGCAATTAATCTCTGGGACTTGATATCCTTAGTGATGAGAGTAATAGTTCTAGTTTGGATGTCCGCCAGTTCTCCGGGGACCGAGACCAGCTCGGTGCCTTTTATGTATTCCGCGTACTTTATCCTCATCCTCTCGTAGTACTCCTCATCCTTATTTATAGGTTTTCCCCCTGTCCAACCAGAAGTTGAAGGCTTGGGGGACCCGGGAGCTGATGGCACTCCTTCCGGCGTTGGTACTACTGCCGCTGCTACTCTAGGTACTGAAGGGGGATTATCCCGAGGCGGTAATGCCCAATCCCCCTCCTTTCCACCCACCGAGGCCGTGGTGGGAGGAACGATCACATTTGGCCTATCGGAGGCCATTGCCTCCTAAGAGGCTAAGCGCGAGACACCTGCCTCCGGTGTTTCGCGTCCTTCGCAGGTCGCTACTTTACGCGGCCCAAGCTATAAACTTGGGTGGAGACCACAATGCCACACTTGACCAAAGCAATAGTAAGTATCACTATGGAACAGATACTACACTTTGATCCAAACCAACCCGACCACACAAACACAAAAAAGTCTGAGTAGGAAATGGTTGGTCCTTATTTATTTGCCAACAAAGTACAAATTCTGGCACAAGGCCAAACAATGGGGAGGGGGAACAAAAACTTGGGTTGGTCTTCCGTAACTATCTTATACCTAGCTAATCAGATTCACGACCCATACATACGTTACAATTTTCTCATTCACCATAAAAATTTGTCCATCAACACTCATACCTATCATACACCAAAATACCGCAGTAACATACCAGGGACCTAAAAACGCCCCAAATGTACATAAAAATTTGTGTATTTACAATATTTACAATAGTGTACAAAAATAAATTTAAAACTTTATTCATGAAATGACATGATGGGGAGGGGGAATGAAGAAACAAAAAACCCCAAAACAAAAAACAATTTCAAATGAATATATATACATGGGTTAGTAAGACCCAAACACACCCACGTAATTAAAGAGGCCACTGTATTCTGCCTTAAAAAGAACAAAATCAAGCAGCTCTCTTTCTAAGGGGAATGGAGAAGCAGGGAACAAAATAAATTGGACTGGAGAATGTATAAGGCTGACCCAGCCGAGAGTGAAAACGGGACAAAAGAATACTTGGACAATGGGAATCTCGAACTGGATCATAACAAAAGCAATGGAGCCGGGAACAGGCCAGGACAAACACATTCACTCACATTAACTAGGCACAAAAAAGAACTTCTACCTTAACCACGGGAGGGGTTCCAAAGGAATCCACCCCGATGCAACTAGCAGATCTAAAAGAGAAAATCAAGGCTAGCCCCGGTCACGCGAACCAGGCTCGCCGCATATACCCACCTTTCGCTGAACTCTGTCGGGTGCAGCCGTTTCCGTTCAGTTCTAATCTTAATTTTGAGCTGGTGCTCAAAATATCGGATTAGATCCTGATCCGAAAGACGACCTCCCCGCAAGACTTCCTCCAGACGCGTCATCCAAATCACCATTCTAGCCGTGGCCAGTAGCGACAGAAACACCATCCGCTTCACTCCAGAGTACGGGGGCGACACATTGTCCACAGCGTATGCGCGATCAATGAGCACAAGCTCCCGCGGCGCGATACGAGCAGTCAACTCGCCAACACGCGCCCACAACGGGCGAACGCGCGAACAATGGAAGAAGGCGTGCGCAGACGTCTCCTTAATTCCAAGGACGCAACGTTCACAATCTGGCAAATCCGCCAGGCCCATTGCGAACCGCTTGTCGTTGAGAGACAAACCATTCCGAGCCAATCGCCAGGTCAGAGAAAACTCAGAGTTGTTGAGCCAATCCGCACCTGGCGCCCAAGACCAATGAGAGCGATACTCCTCTCTCGACATGCCAAGCTTACTCCACAGTTCATCCTTCACGGCGCCCTCCACTAATCCCCGATAGAAGATTCTCCTAGGCCGTGAAAGGTCACTGGACCATGGAATGGCCCGAAGGGCCGTCAGACATTCGAGCAGGAATTTCGGCCGCCCCCAAGGCCTATTGCTAGTCCTTAGGAGCGGGGGAGTGATAGTGAGGCTAGGGAACATGTCCCTCACTACCCCCGCAAGCAACCGATCTTCCTCCAACGCGCGCCTGAGGAATGCCAACCTCGAAGCGAGCACGTGGCTCCTCAAGTGTGGCATCCCCAGACCCCCTTGACACGGACGGAGGCAACAGACTCCTTTGTCGACCATGTGTTTGCGTCCTCTCCAAAGACAGGAGAATAGCAAACGCTCGAGCGCCTTCTCATGATCGTCACAAAGGGGAAGTACAGACAGCCGGTAAAGGATTCTGGGAAAGAGGTATGTATTACACACCTCCGCCAGACCCTTCACGGAGAGACTCCGCCGACGCCAAATCTCGACCGACGCGCCGACCTTTGCCTGTACTTCTGACCAGTTTTTCTCCAACTGTAAGTCCGGACCGAACCAAACTCCGAGGAGCTTGACCGGCCCGTCCGTCCAGTCGAAGGGCCCCGGGAGGGAAACACCCTTCCAGGCACCTAACCGCAAGCCGGACGACTTGTCGCGGTTAATTCTGGCCCCCGTTACCTGTTCGTACCGTTCAAGCGCCTTCTGTACCGCCCTTATGTCCCTGCGGGAGGACACAAAGGTCGTTACGTCATCGGCGTACGCGGAAACCCTGGCTCGAGCTCCTCCAGGGACAGCAATTCCACGCAGGACCGGACTGCACGTCTCGTCCCTTAGCCGGCGAAGGAGAGGCTCCAACGCCAGGACGTAAAGGAGAGGCGACAGTGGACAACCCTGTCGGACCGACCTAGACAGCGCGAAAGCGCTCGACAGCTTCCCGTTCACCTGTACCACAGCCTTGGGGGAGCGATACAGAAGGCTAATCCAGCGGCTGAAGTCGGGTTTGAATCCGGCGGCCTGCAGGACAGCAGCCAGGTAGCCATGGTCAATCCTATCAAATGCCTTGGACTGATCCAAATTGATCAGCGCGGCCTCTTCGTCGTCTTCTACACCCTCTACGATCGTGCGGATCAAGTGCAGGTTGCTCTGAATTGTTCGTCCCTTCACAGAACAAGTCTGATCCGGTTCCAACAGAGACTCGGCAACTAGCTGCAAGCGATTCGTCAGGATCTTGGCCAAAATCTTTAACTCTGTGTTTAGCAGAGTTATGGGCCTGTAATCATCTAATCCCCGCCCAACCTTCTTGCCTTTTCCCAACAGCGTGATCACGCCCCTGGTGATCCGACCGGGGATGGACCCCTGCCGAAACCAGTGGTTGAACACGACAGTCAAGAGCGGGACAAAAAGGTGCGACATCCTCAAGTACAATTCATAGGGCAAACCATCCAAACCTGGCGACTTGCCACTGCCGGTCTTCTTCAAAGCCGCGTAGACTTCGTCCTCCGTAATCTCCCCTTCGCAGCTAGCCGCTTCAGCCGGCAAAAGCCGGGGAAAGTCAGCCAAATAGCTGCGAAACTCCTCGTCACGGAGACCAGGCTCCTTGGTAAACCGGTGTTCGAAATGCTGCCGGAACGCCTCGCACATGTCGTCGGTGGACCGAAGGAGATGCCCCTCCGGGTCGCGCACTTCTCGAATGTACCGATCGCCGGCCCGACGAATTTCTTCCTTGCGCAGTTCTGCGCCCATGTTCACAGCTTCGGAAGACATCTTGCTTAACTTAGCCCTAATTACCTGGCCCATATAGCGCTCGCTAGTCGTGCGCCTCAGGGCCTCCCTGGCTAAGGCTATCTCTAGGGGATCCCCACCAGCCTCCGCCCGGGCGAAATTAGCACTAAGTGTCTTTGCCTCCGCAGCCTTATCTAGTTTGAGCCGCTGGCTATATTTGGTGGCGAAAGACCTAATGGAGTCCTTAAGGTTAACCCACCACTTATTCCCAATGACTCGCCCAATTAACGCCCGCTGAACTAGTTTTGTCAGCTGGTCACGAAAGTCCCGCCTGTCCAGTAAGGACTGATTGAACTTCCAATAACCAGCCAACCTAGGCCTAAAGTCTAACACCACACGGGCACAAACGAGTTTGTGGTCCGTGTAGCCTAGCCAGTGGAACGTTGGACATTCTAAGAAGTCTATGTCGGCCACTCTCACTAACATCCTATCCAGGTACGCAGATACCCGGGTAGAAGGCCAATTAAGCGCCCACGTCCACATACTCCCATCCGGATGATCGACCCGGTATCTATCGACGAGACCAAATTCGTCGATCAGATCAACCAGGCTACGATCATCATTCCTCCCGCTAGCGCCCCTCCCTCTATCCCATTTGGGGGTTAGGATGGCATTCCAGTCCCCAACTAAGATTAGCCGTGTTGAATGCACCATAAAGGGCTCCAACAGCCGAAAGAAAGAGACACGCTCACCTTGCTTATTGGGCGCATAAACCACAATCAGCCGGAACAATTTGCTTTTCACTGCAATATCGGCCACGATCAGCCGGCCCTCGGCACCGACATGGACAAGGTCAACCTTCGCGTCCAGGGTACGCTTGACCAGCAAAGAAACACCTCTGGCTTGCCGGCTCCCATATGCTGAATAGACGACAAAGTCGTTAGACAGCACACACGAGTCGACTTCGCAAACAAAGTGAGTCTCTTGGATCGCGGCCACATCCACGCCGAAGGACAAGAGGTCACGAAGCAGGCGAGCCGCCTTACCCCGATCCCTCAGGCCCTTCGCATTCAAGCTGGCTATCTTAATAGACATCTTTTAAACCTGAAAAAGAAAAAAGAAAAAACAGGCAACAAAGGCTCTCTAATTGCATACGGGACGGAAATCTTTAGCAGAAAGGACCCCGACGGACTGTCCTAGGGAACCCGTTCCTACATCGGACGTAATCCGCCCGTCTAGGACAATCCCGCCGACGTCCGTGGGGTAAGTTAGTTTTACCACCCTATACAGACAGGGGTGGAGTAAAACAGGGAACCTCCCCGCACAATTCTTAGACATTTTTTTGAGTTCAGGAGTATTCTCCTGAACCATTCTCAGCTTTGGATACAGTCTTTTAACTTCACTGATGTGGTCCCAGACCCGCAGGTTACCCCCGGTGTTTCTCACGAGGGTAATTACTCCTGGGGCCTGGGAAAAGTTCCTGGGGTCATCCGTGGACAAATTGTCAACAGAGGTTAACCTCAGTAGCGGCTTCAATAATTTCCGCCTTTGTGACGACCACTCTGCGGTTAAGTCCTCCGGAATTTTCATAAGCTCTTCCCCCCGGGGCAGGGCTTTTTTCTTTTTTGCCCGAGCGGGAGTGGGCATAGGAGAAGGGGTGGGAGTGGGGGTTAAAATCACCTGTTTTAAGGGGGTCAATTTGAAGGTTGGGGACTGGGAAGCTTTCCGCGGGGACGAGGGAAGGCTCCTTGCTTTATCAGCGTAAGAACGTCTCTCCGGAGATACCGGCAGTGATGAACATTTTGCAGGAATTTTTTTTCCCTGCTTCTGCTTCTTCTTCGACTCTTGCTGGCTTCGTGGCGTTCCTCCTCCTCTTCCCTACCACGCTTCAGGGACGCTGATCTTTCCGTCTCCATGTCTTCCTCTACCACTTCTGGTTTTGGGGGGGATTTCTTCCCCTTCCCCTGTTTGGAGGGCGACTTTTCCACTGTCGGCTCTTTTGGCTTTGAAGGAGTCTTGGCAGGTGACGGCACCTTCGAAGGAGAAGGCGTTTTGGTCTTCTTCCTCGCCACCACCTGCCAATCGCCCTCCTTGTTCGCTCCTAGAGCTGGTGTTGGTGGCGCTGGTGCTGGTGCTGGTGACGCTGCTTCCTTTCCTCCTGTGGGTTTGTCCTGCTGCTTGGTTGGTTGGGTCTTCGGGGCCGGATTCTTTGTCGGGCACGCCTTGGCGACGTGCTCCGCCGCCCCACAGACCCAACAGCAAGGTTTCCTGCCCTCAACGATGACAAAAATGGCTCGTTTCCTGCAGGTGAGGATGTTTGGAATTTCTTCAATTTGCTTCTTGGAAAGGGTCATCTGCAGGGTCATGTCACCGTTCAGGAAACCCGCCTTAGAACGGCCCGAAGAGACCTCGGCAACCTTCCCAAATCTCGCGAAAAAGGCGCCGACGTGGTCCTCGGAGATATCCATGGGGACGCCGTGCAGTGTTACCTTTAACTTCCGCATCCCCATGTACTCTGTCAGGAACATGAGATTCTTGGTCTCCAGGACCATTCCAGTCAACTTCTTGGCCTCTTCGGGCGTGCCCAGCAGGACATCCCACGTTGCATTGCTCCTCCTCGCCACTGCCTTCGCTCTAATGTTCAGGGCCTGGATGGCCTCTTCCAAGCTATCCCTGTTGACCCCCACAACCTTTTGTGTTTTGCGGTCTTTGGAGATGAGGGATATTATCCTTGCTTCGACATCTGCCAACTTCTCTGGCACCGATAATAGCTCCGTGCCAGAAATGTAGCTTGCATATTTTTCCTTCAGGCTGTCATAATACTCCTCCCCCTTTATTTGCACCTTTCCTCCTTTCCAGCCAGAGGTAGAAGGTTTGGGGGAGGCTGGCACTGCCGCTGGTACCGGTCCGGGTCCTTCTGCTGGTACTTCTACGGAGGGTGACTCCCGTGGCGGTAATTGCCAGTCACCCTCCTTTCCTCCCACCGACGCCGTGGTGGGGGGAACGATCACATTTGGCCTATCGGAGGCCATTGCCTCCTAAGAGGCTAAGCGCGAGACACCTGCCTCCGGTGTTTCGCGTCCTTCGCAGGTCGCTACTTTACGCGGCCCAAGCAATAAACTTGGGTGGAGACCACAATGCCACACTTGACCAAAGCAATAGTAGGTATCACAGTGGAACAGATACTACACTTTGATCCAAACCAACCCGACCACGCAAACACAAAAAGTCTGAGTAGGAAAGGGTTGGTCATTATTTATTTGCAATAAATTACAAATTCTGGCACAAGGCCAACAAATGGGAGGGGGAACAAAAACTTGGGATGGTCTTCAGTAACTATCTTATACCTAGCTAATCCGATTCACGACCCATACATACGTTACAATTTTCTCATTCACCATAAAAATTTGTCCATCAACACTCATACCTATCAAGCACCAAAATACCGCAAAATCATACCGGGGACCTAAAAACACCCCAAATGTACATAAAAATTTCTGATTTTTACAATATATACAATAGTGTACAAAAATAAATTTAAAACTTTATTCATGAAATGACATGATGGGAAGGGGGAATGAAGAAACAAAAGTCCCCAAAACAAAAACAATTTCAAATGAATATATATACACAATGTTAGTAAGACCCAAACACACCCACATAATTAAAGAGGCCACTGTATTCTGCCTTAAAAAAGGACAAAATCAAGCAGCTCTCTTTCTAAGGGGAATGGATAAGCAGGGGGCAAAAATAAATTGGACTGGAGAATGTATAAGGCTGACCCAGCCGAGAGTGAAAACGGGACAAAATAATACTTGGACAATGGGAATCTCGAACTGGATCATAACAAAAGCAATGAAGCCGGGAACAGGCCAGGACAAACACATTCACTCACATTAACTAGGCACAAAAGAGACTTCTACCTTAACCACGGGCGGGGTTCCAAAGGAATCCACCCCGATGCAACTAGCAGATCTAAAAGAGAAAATCAAGGCTAGCCCCGGTCACGCGAACCAGGCTCGCTGCATATACCCACCTTTCGCTGAACTCTGTCGGGTCCAGCCGTTTCCGTTCAGTTCTAATCTTAATTTTGAGCTGGTGCTCAAAATATCGGATTAGATCCTGATCCGAAAGACGACCTCCCCGCAAGACTTCCTCCAGACGCGTCATCCAAATCACCATTCTAGCCGTGGCCAGTAGCGACAGAAACACCATCCGCTTCACTCCAGAGTACGGGGGCGACACATTGTCCACAGCGTATGCGCGATCAATGAGCACAAGCTCCCGCGGCGCGATACGAGCAGTCAACTCGCCAACACGCGCCCACAACGGGCGAACGCGCGAACAATGGAAGAAGGCGTGCGCAGACGTCTCCTTAATTCCAAGGACGCAACGTTCACAATCTGGCAAATCCGCCAGGCCCATTGCGAAACGCTTGTCGTTGAGAGACAAACCATTCCGAGCCAATCGCCAGGTCAGAGAAAACTCAGAGTTGTTGAGCCAATCCGCACCTGGCGCCCAAGACCAATGAGAGCGATACTCCTCTCTCGACATGCCGAGCTTACTCCACAGTTCATCCTTCACGGCGCCCTCCACTAATCCCCGATAGAAGATTCTCCTAGGCCGTGAAAGGTCACTGGACCATGGAATGGCCCGAAGGGCCGTCAGACATTCGAGCAGGAATTTCGGCCGCCCCCAAGGCCTATTGCTAGTCCTTAGGAGCGGGGGAGTGATAGTGAGGCTAGGGAACATGTCCCTCACTACCCCCGCAAGCAACCGATCTTCCTCCAACGCGCGCCTGAGGAATGCCAACCTCGAAGCGAGCACATGGCTCCTCAAGTGTGGCATCCCCAGACCCCCTTGACACGGACGGAGGCAACAGACTCCTTTGTCGACCATGTGTTTGCGTCCTCTCCAAAGACAGGAGAATAGCAAACGCTCGAGCGCCTTCTCATGATCGTCACAAAGGGGAAGTACAGACAGCCGGTAAAGCATTCTGGGAAAGAGGTATGTATTACACACCTCCGCCAGACCCTTCACGGAGAGACTCCGTCGACGCCAAATCTCGACCGACGCGCCGACCTTTGCCTGTACTTCTGACCAGTTTTTCTCCAACTGTAAGTCCGGACCGAACCAAACTCCGAGGAGCTTGACCGGCCCGTCCGTCCAGTCGAAGGGCCCCGGGAGGGAAACACCCTTCCAGGCACCTAACCGCAAGCCGGACGACTTGTCGCGGTTAATTCTGGCCCCTGTTACCTGTTCGTACCGTTCAAGCGCCTTCTGTACCGCCCTTATGTCCCTGCGGGAGGACACAAAGGTCGTTACGTCATCGGCGTACGCGGAAACCCTGGCTCGAGCTCCACCAGGGACAGCAATTCCACGCAGGACCGGACTGCACGTCTCGTCCCTTAGCCGGCGAAGGAGGGGCTCCAACGCCAGGACGTAAAGGAGAGGCGACAGTGGACAACCCTGTCGGACCGACCTAGACAGCGCGAAAGCGCCCGACAGCTTCCCGTTCACCTGTACCACAGCCTTGGGGGAGCGATACAGAAGGCTAATCCAGCGGCTGAAGTCGGGTTTGAATCCGGCGGCCTGCAGGACAGCAGCCAGGTAGCCATGGTCAATCCTATCAAATGCCTTGGACTGATCCAAATTGATCAGCGCGGCCTCTTCGTCGTCTTCTACACCCTCTACGATCGTGCGGATCAAGTGCAGGTTGCTCTGAATTGTTCGTCCCTTCACAGAACAAGTCTGATCCGGTTCCAACAGAGACTCGGCAACTAGCTGCAAGCGATTCGTCAGGATCTTGGCCAAAATCTTTAACTCTGTGTTTAGCAGAGTTATGGGCCTGTAATCATCTAATCCCCGCCCAACCTTCTTGCCTTTTCCCAACAGCGTGATCACGCCCCTGGTGATCCGACCGGGGATGGACCCCTGCCGAAACCAGTGGTTGAACACGACAGTCAAGAGCGGGACAAAAAGGTGCGACATCCTCAAGTACAATTCATAGGGCAAACCATCCAAACCTGGCGACTTGCCACTGCCGGTCTTCTTCAAAGCCGCGTAGACTTCGTCCTCCGTAATCTCCCCTTCGCAGCTAGCCGCTTCAGCCGGCAAAAGCCGGGGAAAGTCAGCCAAATAGCTGCGAAACTCCTCGTCACGGAGACCAGGCTCCTTGGTAAACCGGTGTTCGAAATGCTGCCGGAACGCCTCGCACATGTCGTCGGTGGACCGAAGGAGATGCCCCTCCGGGTCGCGCACTTCTCGAATGTACCGATCGCCGGCCCGACGAATTTCTTCCTTGCGCAGTTCTGCGCCCATGTTCACAGCTTCGGAAGACATCTTGCTTAACTTAGCTCTAATTACCTGACCCATATAGCGCTCGCTAGTCGTGCGCCTCAGGGCCTCCCTGGCTAAGGCTATCTCGAGGGGATCCCCACCAGCCTCCGCCCGGGCGAAATTAGCACTAAGTGTCTTTGCCTCCGCAGCCTTATCTAGTTTGAGCCGCTGGCTATATTTGGTGGCGAAAGACCTAATGGAGTCCTTAAGGTTAACCCACCACTTATTCCCAATGACTCGCCCAATTAACGCCCGCTGAACTAGTTTTGTCAGCTGGTCACGAAAGTCCCGCCTGTCCAGTAAGGACTGATTGAACTTCCAATAACCAGCCAACCTAGGCCTAAAGTCTAACACCACACGGGCACAAACGAGTTTGTGGTCCGTGTAGCCTAGCCAGTGGAACGTTGGACATTCTAAGAAGTCTATGTCGGCCACTCTCACTAACATCCTATCCAGGTACGCAGATACCCGGGTAGAAGGCCAATTAAGCGCCCACGTCCACATACTCCCATCCGGATGATCGACCCGGTATCTATCGACGAGACCAAATTCGTCGATCAGATCAACCAGGCTACGATCATCATTCCTCCCGCTAGCGCCCCTCCCTCTATCCCATTTGGGGGTTAGGATGGCATTCCAGTCCCCAACTAAGATTAGCCGTGTTGAATGCACCATAAAGGGCTCCAACAGCCGAAAGAAAGAGACACGCTCACCTTGCTTATTGGGCGCATAAACCACAATCAGCCGGAACAATTTGCTTTTCACTGCAATATCGGCCACGATCAGCCGGCCCTCGGCACCGACATGGACAAGGTCAACCTTCGCGTCCAGGGTACGCTTGACCAGCAAAGAAACACCTCTGGCTTGCCGGCTCCCATATGCTGAATAGACGACAAAGTCGTTAGACAGCACACAAGAGTCGACTTCGCAAACAAAGTGAGTCTCTTGGATCGCGGCCACATCCACGCCGAAGGACAAGAGGTCACGAAGCAGGCGAGCCGCCTTACCCCGATCCCTCAGGCCCTTCGCATTCAAGCTGGCTATCTTAATAGACATCTTTTAAACCTGAAAAAGAAAAAACAAAGAACATGCAACAAAGGCACTAGTCGCATACGGGGTAGAAATCTCGGGCAGAGGGGACCCCGACGGACTGTCCTAGGGACCCTGTACCAATGTCGGACGTAATCCGTCCGTCTAGGACAATCCCGCCGACGTCGGTGGGATATGTTAGTTTTACCACCCTATATAAACTGGGGTGGAGTAAAACGGGGAACCTCCCCGAACAATTTTGCGACATTTTTCTTAATTCAGGAGTCTTTTCCCTGATCATACAAATATTTGGGAAGCTCCTTTGGGCTTCCGCAATGTGCTCCCAGACCCGCAGGTTGCCACCTGTATTTCTTATCAGGGTGATGACACCTGGGGCCTGGGAGAAGTTCTTTGGGTCCTCAGTGGATAACCCATCCACTGAGGTGAGCTTAAGGAGTGGTCTTAGCAGCTTACGACGCTGTGACGACCACCCCGAAGAAATGTCCTCCTTCACCTTCATCAGCGCCTCCCCACGCGGGAGGTCCATCTTCTTCTTCGCCTTACTGGGAGTGGGAATAGGAGCAGGGGAGGATGTGGGAGTTAAGGAACTGCTTTTCCTAAGGGGGGTCAAAAAGGGGGTTGGGGACTGGGCAGCTTTACGCGGGGACGCGGGAAGGCTTCTCGCCTTATCCGCATAAGTAGTTCTTGCAGGCGACACCGGAGCTGAGGCACATTTTTCTCTGCTGGGCTTTTTTTCCCTGCTCCTACTTCTTCTGCGGGCCTTGGGAGTATCCTTTCGTTCTTCCACCTCCTCCTCTCTCCCCCGCTTTAGGGAAGCCGATCTATCAACTTCCATTGGAAGATCCTTTTTCGGGGAAGGACTCCTCTCCTTTCTTTGTTTGGGGGGAGACTTTTTAGGAGGCGACTCCTTGGGTTTCACCGGCGTCTTGGCAGGTGGAGGCACCTTCTCTGGGGACGGAGTTTTGCCCTTCTTTCTGCCCACCACCTGCCATTCGCCCTCCTTGTTGCCCACGGGAGCTTGCGTGGGTGAAGCTGTTTTTGGGCCTTCTTTTTCTTTTGCCGCTGGCTGCTGCTTAGTTGGTTGAGCTGGTTGGGTCTTTGGGGTCGGATTCTTGGACGGGCAGACCCTCGCGACATGGTCCGCCGCCCCGCAGACCCAACAGCACGGCTTCCTCCCTTCTACTATCACGTAAATGACCCTACCTCTGCAAGTGAGCGTGTTGGGAACTTTGGCTATCTTCTCCTTAGACATCGTCACCAGCAGGGTCATGTCTCCCGTAATGTAGCCTGCCTTAGACCGCAGCGAGGAGACTCCGGCCACCTTTCCAAAGTTAGCAAAGAAGGCGCCAACGTGGTCCTCAGCAATGTCCATGGGGACGCCGTGTAGAGTGACCTTAACCTTCCGGGCACCCATGTATTCTGTATGGAGCTGGAGAGTTTTCGTCTCCAGCACCACACCGACCAGACGTTTGGCTTCGTCGGTCGTGCCCAGCAGGACGTCCCACATGGCACTACTCTTCCTCGCTACGGCCCTAGCCTTGATCTTAAGTGCCCCAATTGCTTCTTCAAAAGTATCCCTCGGCACTGCAATTAATCTCTGGGACTTGATATCCTTAGTGATGAGAGTAATAGTTCTAGTTTGGATGTCCGCCAGTTCTCCGGGGACCGAGACCAGCTCGGTGCCTTTTATGTATTCCGCGTACTTTATCCTCATCCTCTCGTAGTACTCCTCATCCTTATTTATAGGTTTTCCCCCTGTCCAACCAGAAGTTGAAGGCTTGGGGGACCCGGGAGCTGATGGCACTCCTTCCGGCGTTGGTACTACTGCCGCTGCTACTCTAGGTACTGAAGGGGGATTATCCCGAGGCGGTAATGCCCAATCCCCCTCCTTTCCACCCACCGAGGCCGTGGTGGGAGGAACGATCACATTTGGCCTATCGGAGGCCATTGCCTCCTAAGAGGCTAAGCGCGAGACACCTGCCTCCGGTGTTTCGCGTCCTTCGCAGGTCGCTACTTTACGCGGCCCAAGCTATAAACTTGGGTGGAGACCACAATGCCACACTTGACCAAAGCAATAGTAAGTATCACTATGGAACAGATACTACACTTTGATCCAAACCAACCCGACCACACAAACACAAAAAAGTCTGAGTAGGAAATGGTTGGTCCTTATTTATTTGCCAACAAAGTACAAATTCTGGCACAAGGCCAAACAATGGGGAGGGGGAACAAAAACTTGGGTTGGTCTTCCGTAACTATCTTATACCTAGCTAATCAGATTCACGACCCATACATACGTTACAATTTTCTCATTCACCATAAAAATTTGTCCATCAACACTCATACCTATCATACACCAAAATACCGCAGTAACATACCAGGGACCTAAAAACGCCCCAAATGTACATAAAAATTTGTGTATTTACAATATTTACAATAGTGTACAAAAATAAATTTAAAACTTTATTCATGAAATGACATGATGGGGAGGGGGAATGAAGAAACAAAAAACCCCAAAACAAAAAACAATTTCAAATGAATATATATACATGGGTTAGTAAGACCCAAACACACCCACGTAATTAAAGAGGCCACTGTATTCTGCCTTAAAAAGAACAAAATCAAGCAGCTCTCTTTCTAAGGGGAATGGAGAAGCAGGGAACAAAATAAATTGGACTGGAGAATGTATAAGGCTGACCCAGCCGAGAGTGAAAACGGGACAAAAGAATACTTGGACAATGGGAATCTCGAACTGGATCATAACAAAAGCAATGGAGCCGGGAACAGGCCAGGACAAACACATTCACTCACATTAACTAGGCACAAAAAAGAACTTCTACCTTAACCACGGGAGGGGTTCCAAAGGAATCCACCCCGATGCAACTAGCAGATCTAAAAGAGAAAATCAAGGCTAGCCCCGGTCACGCGAACCAGGCTCGCCGCATATACCCACCTTTCGCTGAACTCTGTCGGGTGCAGCCGTTTCCGTTCAGTTCTAATCTTAATTTTGAGCTGGTGCTCAAAATATCGGATTAGATCCTGATCCGAAAGACGACCTCCCCGCAAGACTTCCTCCAGACGCGTCATCCAAATCACCATTCTAGCCGTGGCCAGTAGCGACAGAAACACCATCCGCTTCACTCCAGAGTACGGGGGCGACACATTGTCCACAGCGTATGCGCGATCAATGAGCACAAGCTCCCGCGGCGCGATACGAGCAGTCAACTCGCCAACACGCGCCCACAACGGGCGAACGCGCGAACAATGGAAGAAGGCGTGCGCAGACGTCTCCTTAATTCCAAGGACGCAACGTTCACAATCTGGCAAATCCGCCAGGCCCATTGCGAACCGCTTGTCGTTGAGAGACAAACCATTCCGAGCCAATCGCCAGGTCAGAGAAAACTCAGAGTTGTTGAGCCAATCCGCACCTGGCGCCCAAGACCAATGAGAGCGATACTCCTCTCTCGACATGCCAAGCTTACTCCACAGTTCATCCTTCACGGCGCCCTCCACTAATCCCCGATAGAAGATTCTCCTAGGCCGTGAAAGGTCACTGGACCATGGAATGGCCCGAAGGGCCGTCAGACATTCGAGCAGGAATTTCGGCCGCCCCCAAGGCCTATTGCTAGTCCTTAGGAGCGGGGGAGTGATAGTGAGGCTAGGGAACATGTCCCTCACTACCCCCGCAAGCAACCGATCTTCCTCCAACGCGCGCCTGAGGAATGCCAACCTCGAAGCGAGCACGTGGCTCCTCAAGTGTGGCATCCCCAGACCCCCTTGACACGGACGGAGGCAACAGACTCCTTTGTCGACCATGTGTTTGCGTCCTCTCCAAAGACAGGAGAATAGCAAACGCTCGAGCGCCTTCTCATGATCGTCACAAAGGGGAAGTACAGACAGCCGGTAAAGGATTCTGGGAAAGAGGTATGTATTACACACCTCCGCCAGACCCTTCACGGAGAGACTCCGCCGACGCCAAATCTCGACCGACGCGCCGACCTTTGCCTGTACTTCTGACCAGTTTTTCTCCAACTGTAAGTCCGGACCGAACCAAACTCCGAGGAGCTTGACCGGCCCGTCCGTCCAGTCGAAGGGCCCCGGGAGGGAAACACCCTTCCAGGCACCTAACCGCAAGCCGGACGACTTGTCGCGGTTAATTCTGGCCCCCGTTACCTGTTCGTACCGTTCAAGCGCCTTCTGTACCGCCCTTATGTCCCTGCGGGAGGACACAAAGGTCGTTACGTCATCGGCGTACGCGGAAACCCTGGCTCGAGCTCCTCCAGGGACAGCAATTCCACGCAGGACCGGACTGCACGTCTCGTCCCTTAGCCGGCGAAGGAGAGGCTCCAACGCCAGGACGTAAAGGAGAGGCGACAGTGGACAACCCTGTCGGACCGACCTAGACAGCGCGAAAGCGCTCGACAGCTTCCCGTTCACCTGTACCACAGCCTTGGGGGAGCGATACAGAAGGCTAATCCAGCGGCTGAAGTCGGGTTTGAATCCGGCGGCCTGCAGGACAGCAGCCAGGTAGCCATGGTCAATCCTATCAAATGCCTTGGACTGATCCAAATTGATCAGCGCGGCCTCTTCGTCGTCTTCTACACCCTCTACGATCGTGCGGATCAAGTGCAGGTTGCTCTGAATTGTTCGTCCCTTCACAGAACAAGTCTGATCCGGTTCCAACAGAGACTCGGCAACTAGCTGCAAGCGATTCGTCAGGATCTTGGCCAAAATCTTTAACTCTGTGTTTAGCAGAGTTATGGGCCTGTAATCATCTAATCCCCGCCCAACCTTCTTGCCTTTTCCCAACAGCGTGATCACGCCCCTGGTGATCCGACCGGGGATGGACCCCTGCCGAAACCAGTGGTTGAACACGACAGTCAAGAGCGGGACAAAAAGGTGCGACATCCTCAAGTACAATTCATAGGGCAAACCATCCAAACCTGGCGACTTGCCACTGCCGGTCTTCTTCAAAGCCGCGTAGACTTCGTCCTCCGTAATCTCCCCTTCGCAGCTAGCCGCTTCAGCCGGCAAAAGCCGGGGAAAGTCAGCCAAATAGCTGCGAAACTCCTCGTCACGGAGACCAGGCTCCTTGGTAAACCGGTGTTCGAAATGCTGCCGGAACGCCTCGCACATGTCGTCGGTGGACCGAAGGAGATGCCCCTCCGGGTCGCGCACTTCTCGAATGTACCGATCGCCGGCCCGACGAATTTCTTCCTTGCGCAGTTCTGCGCCCATGTTCACAGCTTCGGAAGACATCTTGCTTAACTTAGCCCTAATTACCTGGCCCATATAGCGCTCGCTAGTCGTGCGCCTCAGGGCCTCCCTGGCTAAGGCTATCTCTAGGGGATCCCCACCAGCCTCCGCCCGGGCGAAATTAGCACTAAGTGTCTTTGCCTCCGCAGCCTTATCTAGTTTGAGCCGCTGGCTATATTTGGTGGCGAAAGACCTAATGGAGTCCTTAAGGTTAACCCACCACTTATTCCCAATGACTCGCCCAATTAACGCCCGCTGAACTAGTTTTGTCAGCTGGTCACGAAAGTCCCGCCTGTCCAGTAAGGACTGATTGAACTTCCAATAACCAGCCAACCTAGGCCTAAAGTCTAACACCACACGGGCACAAACGAGTTTGTGGTCCGTGTAGCCTAGCCAGTGGAACGTTGGACATTCTAAGAAGTCTATGTCGGCCACTCTCACTAACATCCTATCCAGGTACGCAGATACCCGGGTAGAAGGCCAATTAAGCGCCCACGTCCACATACTCCCATCCGGATGATCGACCCGGTATCTATCGACGAGACCAAATTCGTCGATCAGATCAACCAGGCTACGATCATCATTCCTCCCGCTAGCGCCCCTCCCTCTATCCCATTTGGGGGTTAGGATGGCATTCCAGTCCCCAACTAAGATTAGCCGTGTTGAATGCACCATAAAGGGCTCCAACAGCCGAAAGAAAGAGACACGCTCACCTTGCTTATTGGGCGCATAAACCACAATCAGCCGGAACAATTTGCTTTTCACTGCAATATCGGCCACGATCAGCCGGCCCTCGGCACCGACATGGACAAGGTCAACCTTCGCGTCCAGGGTACGCTTGACCAGCAAAGAAACACCTCTGGCTTGCCGGCTCCCATATGCTGAATAGACGACAAAGTCGTTAGACAGCACACACGAGTCGACTTCGCAAACAAAGTGAGTCTCTTGGATCGCGGCCACATCCACGCCGAAGGACAAGAGGTCACGAAGCAGGCGAGCCGCCTTACCCCGATCCCTCAGGCCCTTCGCATTCAAGCTGGCTATCTTAATAGACATCTTTTAAACCTGAAAAAGAAAAAAGAAAAAACAGGCAACAAAGGCTCTCTAATTGCATACGGGACGGAAATCTTTAGCAGAAAGGACCCCGACGGACTGTCCTAGGGAACCCGTTCCTACATCGGACGTAATCCGCCCGTCTAGGACAATCCCGCCGACGTCCGTGGGGTAAGTTAGTTTTACCACCCTATACAGACAGGGGTGGAGTAAAACAGGGAACCTCCCCGCACAATTCTTAGACATTTTTTTGAGTTCAGGAGTATTCTCCTGAACCATTCTCAGCTTTGGATACAGTCTTTTAACTTCACTGATGTGGTCCCAGACCCGCAGGTTACCCCCGGTGTTTCTCACGAGGGTAATTACTCCTGGGGCCTGGGAAAAGTTCCTGGGGTCATCCGTGGACAAATTGTCAACAGAGGTTAACCTCAGTAGCGGCTTCAATAATTTCCGCCTTTGTGACGACCACTCTGCGGTTAAGTCCTCCGGAATTTTCATAAGCTCTTCCCCCCGGGGCAGGGCTTTTTTCTTTTTGCCCGAGCGGGGAGTGGGCATAGGAGAAGGGGTGGGAGTGGGGGTTAAAATCACCTGTTTTAAGGGGGTCAATTTGAAGGTTGGGGACTGGGAAGCTTTCCGCGGGGACGAGGGAAGGCTCCTTGCTTTATCAGCGTAAGAACGTCTCTCCGGAGATACCGGCAGTGATGAACATTTTGCAGGAATTTTTTTTTCCCTGCTTCTGCTTCTTCTTCGACTCTTGCTGGCTTCGTGGCGTTCCTCCTCCTCTTCCCTACCACGCTTCAGGGACGCTGATCTTTCCGTCTCCATGTCTTCCTCTACCACTTCTGGTTTTGGGGGGGATTTCTTCCCCTTCCCCTGTTTGGAGGGCGACTTTTCCACTGTCGGCTCTTTTGGCTTTGAAGGAGTCTTGGCAGGTGACGGCACCTTCGAAGGAGAAGGCGTTTTGGTCTTCTTCCTCGCCACCACCTGCCAATCGCCCTCCTTGTTCGCTCCTAGAGCTGGTGTTGGTGGCGCTGGTGCTGGTGCTGGTGACGCTGCTTCCTTTCCTCCTGTGGGTTTGTCCTGCTGCTTGGTTGGTTGGGTCTTCGGGGCCGGATTCTTTGTCGGGCACGCCTTGGCGACGTGCTCCGCCGCCCCACAGACCCAACAGCAAGGTTTCCTGCCCTCAACGATGACAAAAATGGCTCGTTTCCTGCAGGTGAGGATGTTTGGAATTTCTTCAATTTGCTTCTTGGAAAGGGTCATCTGCAGGGTCATGTCACCGTTCAGGAAACCCGCCTTAGAACGGCCCGAAGAGACCTCGGCAACCTTCCCAAATCTCGCGAAAAAGGCGCCGACGTGGTCCTCGGAGATATCCATGGGGACGCCGTGCAGTGTTACCTTTAACTTCCGCATCCCCATGTACTCTGTCAGGAACATGAGATTCTTGGTCTCCAGGACCATTCCAGTCAACTTCTTGGCCTCTTCGGGCGTGCCCAGCAGGACATCCCACGTTGCATTGCTCCTCCTCGCCACTGCCTTCGCTCTAATGTTCAGGGCCTGGATGGCCTCTTCCAAGCTATCCCTGTTGACCCCCACAACCTTTTGTGTTTTGCGGTCTTTGGAGATGAGGGATATTATCCTTGCTTCGACATCTGCCAACTTCTCTGGCACCGATAATAGCTCCGTGCCAGAAATGTAGCTTGCATATTTTTCCTTCAGGCTGTCATAATACTCCTCCCCCTTTATTTGCACCTTTCCTCCTTTCCAGCCAGAGGTAGAAGGTTTGGGGGAGGCTGGCACTGCCGCTGGTACCGGTCCGGGTCCTTCTGCTGGTACTTCTACGGAGGGTGACTCCCGTGGCGGTAATTGCCAGTCACCCTCCTTTCCTCCCACCGACGCCGTGGTGGGGGGAACGATCACATTTGGCCTATCGGAGGCCATTGCCTCCTAAGAGGCTAAGCGCGAGACACCTGCCTCCGGTGTTTCGCGTCCTTCGCAGGTCGCTACTTTACGCGGCCCAAGCAATAAACTTGGGTGGAGACCACAATGCCACACTTGACCAAAGCAATAGTAGGTATCACAGTGGAACAGATACTACACTTTGATCCAAACCAACCCGACCACGCAAACACAAAAAGTCTGAGTAGGAAAGGGTTGGTCATTATTTATTTGCAATAAATTACAAATTCTGGCACAAGGCCAACAAATGGGAGGGGGAACAAAAACTTGGGATGGTCTTCAGTAACTATCTTATACCTAGCTAATCCGATTCACGACCCATACATACGTTACAATTTTCTCATTCACCATAAAAATTTGTCCATCAACACTCATACCTATCAAGCACCAAAATACCGCAAAATCATACCGGGGACCTAAAAACACCCCAAATGTACATAAAAATTTCTGATTTTTACAATATATACAATAGTGTACAAAAATAAATTTAAAACTTTATTCATGAAATGACATGATGGGAAGGGGGAATGAAGAAACAAAAGTCCCCAAAACAAAAACAATTTCAAATGAATATATATACACAATGTTAGTAAGACCCAAACACACCCACATAATTAAAGAGGCCACTGTATTCTGCCTTAAAAAAGGACAAAATCAAGCAGCTCTCTTTCTAAGGGGAATGGATAAGCAGGGGGCAAAAATAAATTGGACTGGAGAATGTATAAGGCTGACCCAGCCGAGAGTGAAAACGGGACAAAATAATACTTGGACAATGGGAATCTCGAACTGGATCATAACAAAAGCAATGAAGCCGGGAACAGGCCAGGACAAACACATTCACTCACATTAACTAGGCACAAAAGAGACTTCTACCTTAACCACGGGCGGGGTTCCAAAGGAATCCACCCCGATGCAACTAGCAGATCTAAAAGAGAAAATCAAGGCTAGCCCCGGTCACGCGAACCAGGCTCGCTGCATATACCCACCTTTCGCTGAACTCTGTCGGGTCCAGCCGTTTCCGTTCAGTTCTAATCTTAATTTTGAGCTGGTGCTCAAAATATCGGATTAGATCCTGATCCGAAAGACGACCTCCCCGCAAGACTTCCTCCAGACGCGTCATCCAAATCACCATTCTAGCCGTGGCCAGTAGCGACAGAAACACCATCCGCTTCACTCCAGAGTACGGGGGCGACACATTGTCCACAGCGTATGCGCGATCAATGAGCACAAGCTCCCGCGGCGCGATACGAGCAGTCAACTCGCCAACACGCGCCCACAACGGGCGAACGCGCGAACAATGGAAGAAGGCGTGCGCAGACGTCTCCTTAATTCCAAGGACGCAACGTTCACAATCTGGCAAATCCGCCAGGCCCATTGCGAAACGCTTGTCGTTGAGAGACAAACCATTCCGAGCCAATCGCCAGGTCAGAGAAAACTCAGAGTTGTTGAGCCAATCCGCACCTGGCGCCCAAGACCAATGAGAGCGATACTCCTCTCTCGACATGCCGAGCTTACTCCACAGTTCATCCTTCACGGCGCCCTCCACTAATCCCCGATAGAAGATTCTCCTAGGCCGTGAAAGGTCACTGGACCATGGAATGGCCCGAAGGGCCGTCAGACATTCGAGCAGGAATTTCGGCCGCCCCCAAGGCCTATTGCTAGTCCTTAGGAGCGGGGGGAGTGATAGTGAGGCTAGGGAACATGTCCCTCACTACCCCCGCAAGCAACCGATCTTCCTCCAACGCGCGCCTGAGGAATGCCAACCTCGAAGCGAGCACATGGCTCCTCAAGTGTGGCATCCCCAGACCCCCTTGACACGGACGGAGGCAACAGACTCCTTTGTCGACCATGTGTTTGCGTCCTCTCCAAAGACAGGAGAATAGCAAACGCTCGAGCGCCTTCTCATGATCGTCACAAAGGGGAAGTACAGACAGCCGGTAAAGCATTCTGGGAAAGAGGTATGTATTACACACCTCCGCCAGACCCTTCACGGAGAGACTCCGTCGACGCCAAATCTCGACCGACGCGCCGACCTTTGCCTGTACTTCTGACCAGTTTTTCTCCAACTGTAAGTCCGGACCGAACCAAACTCCGAGGAGCTTGACCGGCCCGTCCGTCCAGTCGAAGGGCCCCGGGAGGGAAACACCCTTCCAGGCACCTAACCGCAAGCCGGACGACTTGTCGCGGTTAATTCTGGCCCCTGTTACCTGTTCGTACCGTTCAAGCGCCTTCTGTACCGCCCTTATGTCCCTGCGGGAGGACACAAAGGTCGTTACGTCATCGGCGTACGCGGAAACCCTGGCTCGAGCTCCACCAGGGACAGCAATTCCACGCAGGACCGGACTGCACGTCTCGTCCCTTAGCCGGCGAAGGAGGGGCTCCAACGCCAGGACGTAAAGGAGAGGCGACAGTGGACAACCCTGTCGGACCGACCTAGACAGCGCGAAAGCGCCCGACAGCTTCCCGTTCACCTGTACCACAGCCTTGGGGGAGCGATACAGAAGGCTAATCCAGCGGCTGAAGTCGGGTTTGAATCCGGCGGCCTGCAGGACAGCAGCCAGGTAGCCATGGTCAATCCTATCAAATGCCTTGGACTGATCCAAATTGATCAGCGCGGCCTCTTCGTCGTCTTCTACACCCTCTACGATCGTGCGGATCAAGTGCAGGTTGCTCTGAATTGTTCGTCCCTTCACAGAACAAGTCTGATCCGGTTCCAACAGAGACTCGGCAACTAGCTGCAAGCGATTCGTCAGGATCTTGGCCAAAATCTTTAACTCTGTGTTTAGCAGAGTTATGGGCCTGTAATCATCTAATCCCCGCCCAACCTTCTTGCCTTTTCCCAACAGCGTGATCACGCCCCTGGTGATCCGACCGGGGATGGACCCCTGCCGAAACCAGTGGTTGAACACGACAGTCAAGAGCGGGACAAAAAGGTGCGACATCCTCAAGTACAATTCATAGGGCAAACCATCCAAACCTGGCGACTTGCCACTGCCGGTCTTCTTCAAAGCCGCGTAGACTTCGTCCTCCGTAATCTCCCCTTCGCAGCTAGCCGCTTCAGCCGGCAAAAGCCGGGGAAAGTCAGCCAAATAGCTGCGAAACTCCTCGTCACGGAGACCAGGCTCCTTGGTAAACCGGTGTTCGAAATGCTGCCGGAACGCCTCGCACATGTCGTCGGTGGACCGAAGGAGATGCCCCTCCGGGTCGCGCACTTCTCGAATGTACCGATCGCCGGCCCGACGAATTTCTTCCTTGCGCAGTTCTGCGCCCATGTTCACAGCTTCGGAAGACATCTTGCTTAACTTAGCTCTAATTACCTGACCCATATAGCGCTCGCTAGTCGTGCGCCTCAGGGCCTCCCTGGCTAAGGCTATCTCGAGGGGATCCCCACCAGCCTCCGCCCGGGCGAAATTAGCACTAAGTGTCTTTGCCTCCGCAGCCTTATCTAGTTTGAGCCGCTGGCTATATTTGGTGGCGAAAGACCTAATGGAGTCCTTAAGGTTAACCCACCACTTATTCCCAATGACTCGCCCAATTAACGCCCGCTGAACTAGTTTTGTCAGCTGGTCACGAAAGTCCCGCCTGTCCAGTAAGGACTGATTGAACTTCCAATAACCAGCCAACCTAGGCCTAAAGTCTAACACCACACGGGCACAAACGAGTTTGTGGTCCGTGTAGCCTAGCCAGTGGAACGTTGGACATTCTAAGAAGTCTATGTCGGCCACTCTCACTAACATCCTATCCAGGTACGCAGATACCCGGGTAGAAGGCCAATTAAGCGCCCACGTCCACATACTCCCATCCGGATGATCGACCCGGTATCTATCGACGAGACCAAATTCGTCGATCAGATCAACCAGGCTACGATCATCATTCCTCCCGCTAGCGCCCCTCCCTCTATCCCATTTGGGGGTTAGGATGGCATTCCAGTCCCCAACTAAGATTAGCCGTGTTGAATGCACCATAAAGGGCTCCAACAGCCGAAAGAAAGAGACACGCTCACCTTGCTTATTGGGCGCATAAACCACAATCAGCCGGAACAATTTGCTTTTCACTGCAATATCGGCCACGATCAGCCGGCCCTCGGCACCGACATGGACAAGGTCAACCTTCGCGTCCAGGGTACGCTTGACCAGCAAAGAAACACCTCTGGCTTGCCGGCTCCCATATGCTGAATAGACGACAAAGTCGTTAGACAGCACACAAGAGTCGACTTCGCAAACAAAGTGAGTCTCTTGGATCGCGGCCACATCCACGCCGAAGGACAAGAGGTCACGAAGCAGGCGAGCCGCCTTACCCCGATCCCTCAAGCCCTTCGCATTCAAGCTGGCTATCTTAATAGACATCTTTTAAACCTGAAAAAGAAAAAGAAAAAACAGGCAACAAAGGCTCTCTAATTGCATACGGGACGGAAATCTTTGGCAGTTAGGACCCCGACGGACTGTCCTAGGGACCCTGTTCCTACGTCGGACGTAATCCGTCCGTCTAGGACAATGCCGCCGACGTCCGTGGGGTACATTAGTTTTACCACCCTATATAAACTGGGGTGGAGCAAAACCGGGAACCTCCCCGAACAATTTTTGGACATTTTCCTTAGTTCAGCTGAATTCTCGATACACATCCTTAATTTAGGATAACACTTTTTCGCTTCTGCGATGTGGTCCCAGACCCGCAGGTTACCCCCGGTGTTCCGTACGAGGGTAATTACTCCTGGGGCCTGGGAAAAGTTATTGGGGTCCTCCGTCGATAGACCATCCACAGAGGTCATCTTCAGCAGTGGCTTGAGTAATTTGCGTCTTTGCGACGACCAATCTGCAGAGACGTCCTCTTCCACCTTCAATAGCGCTTCCCCTCTGGGCAGGGCTTTTTTCTTTTTTGCCCGAGTGGGAGTGGACATGGGAGAAGGGGAGGGAGTGGGGGTTAAAGCAACTGGTCTTAGGGGGGTCAATTTAAAGGTAGGGGACTGGGAAGCCTTCAGCGGGGACGAGGGGAGGCTCCTTGCCTTTTGCGCGTACGTCTGCCTCTCCGGCGAGACAGGAAGCGAGGAGCACCTGTGTGATGTTGACCTCCTTTCTCTGCTCTTTCGCCGATTTTTTGGAGATCTCTTGCTGCTCCTCTTCGTCCTCCCGGCTGCGTTTTAACGACCCCGATCTTTGTGTTTCCATCGGTTCTTCCTTATCCTTCGGGCCCTCATTTTGGGGAGGTTTTTTTGCCTTCCCCTGCTTGGTAGCGGCCTTGGGTGATGAGGGCTCCCTTGACTCCGAAGGCTCCTGAGGTGGTGAGGGCATTTTGGTCGGAGAAGGCGATTTCTCCGCTGGCACCTTTGCCTTCTTTTTCTTTCCGACAGTCTGCCACTCATTCACCTTATCCGGAACTGCCTCCTTCGACACTTCTGGTTGCTTTACAACCGGTTTCTCCTGCTGCTGCTTTGCCGGCTGGGTCCCTGTGGCCGGATCCTTTTTCGGGCACGCCTTGGCGACGTGATTGGAATCGCCACAAACCCAGCAGAAGGGCTTTCTTCCCTCGACGATCACATAAATTGACCTTCCCCTGCAGGTGATAATGTTGGGGATATTGCCGATCTTCTTTTGCTCGACCGTCACCTGCAGGATGACATCACCAGTCAGAAAGCCCTGCTTCGAAGTGAGTGCCTTCACCTCCTCGACCTTGCCAAATTGTGTGAAGAACACCCCAACGTGGTCCAATGAAATCTCCATGGGCACGCCGTGAAGAGTGATCTTTGATCTACGCATGCCCATATATTCCGTGTCCAGGCGCAACGTCTTTGTTTCCCAAATGGAACCAGCCAGCTTTCTCGCTTCCTCCGCAGAGTCCAGCAAAACATCCCATACGGTGTGGCTGCGCCTAGCCACCATCCTACCGTTAATTTTCAGGGCCACAATGGCCTCCTCCACCACGTCCCTGCTGACCCCGATCAGTTTGCGGCTTTTCGGATCCCTGGTCAGCAGGGATAGGATCCTGGGCTCAATGACACTGAGCGTCTCGGGAACCGAGAGAATCTCTGTACCTGTCACAAATTTGGCGTATTTATCCTTAAGGGACTCATAATACGCAGAATCCCTTCGCACTTTCCGGATGGTCTCCCCGGTCCACGCCTTGCCAGGGGTAACCGTTGCTGCTAGACACCGCTGCCCATCTTCCTTCGACGTTGAGGGCACCGGAGATGCAGGAGCTGCTGGTAGGGTTGCTACTCCTGGTCCTTTTTCCAAGGAGCGGGGTGAGGCAGGCAACCGCCAATCCCCCTCCTTTCCACCCACCGAGGCCGTGGTGGGAGGAACGATCACATCGGGCCTATCGGAGGCCATTGCCTCCTAAGAGGCTAAGCGCGAGACACCTGCCTCCGGTGTTTCGCGTCCTTCGTAGGTCGCTACTTTACGCAGCCCAAGCAATAAACTTGGGTGGAGACCACAATGCCACACTTGACCAAAGTAATAGTAAGTATCACTATGGAACAGATACTACACTTTGATCCAAACCAACCCGACCACGCAAACACAAAAAGTCTGAGTAGGAAAGGGTTGGTCAAATTTCAATGCCTCTAAACCGAAGCTGTTATCAACTAACCACCATAGACAATCGCATCTACCTCCCATTAGCATGGGAGAGGCTAGCCTCCCAGAGAGTAAAATACTACGCCTCCTTGGCCTTACACTTTCGGCGGACCTCAAATGGAATGACTATATCGAATCCATTGTCAAATCCGCTGCTATGAAAGTCGGCTCCCTGTGCAGGGCCCGGAAGTTTTTCCCACCTGAATCTATTCTGCACATATACAAATCTACCATCCGCCCGTGTATTGAATATTGCTGCCATATCTGGTCGGGTGCCCCTGCTGCTCTCCTTGGGCTTCTTTACAAAATACAAAGGAGGATCTGTAACGTGGTTGATACTGACTTGGCAGACCGGCTGCAGCCACTCTCTCACCGGCGTGATGTGGCTTCCCTGTGCCTCTTCTACAAGTACTTTCATGTTTACTGCTCCGATGAGCTTAGTTCACTGGTGTCGCCCAAGCACGAATTTACACGAGATACTAGATTAGCAACTAGGTCCCACCCTTTTACAGTTAAACAAATAAGATGTAACCGTAAATTCTACTCCAACAGCTTCCTTTCTCGCGCTTCCCGCCTGTGGAACTCCCTCCTACAACTCTGCTTTCCTGACAGTTACAATCTCCAGGTGTTTAAATGTAGGGTCAATAGACACCTCCTATCACACTAACTCCCAATTATTCTCAGAACACTTTCATCTACCCAACCCTCATTCTCGGTATCCTTACCCGCCTATCACCCACCCTCTGACATTTCCTATACTTAACCATCCTTTCTCCACTCTACGTAGCCCCCTGCGCAGTAGTGGCAGTGACATGCCTTGCTCGGGGTGAAACGCTTATAATAAAAAAAAAATACTCATCTACTAACCACTGGACCCTAGCTCTCACCCCACCCCTGTATAATCTTCCCTTTCTCTCCAGCTATGTATCTGTTATCGCACCTGCTTTCTATTGTTCCTTTCTAACTAGTTTGTACTCCTCACTCTTCTAATTAATATTTTTTACATTTATGTAACCCCTGCACATCAGTGGCGTTTCCGCCTTGCTTGGGGTGAAATGATTAAAAAAAAAATCATCGCGAAAAATAAATCTTATAATGGAATAAAAAATTGATGTAACTGATGCCTTTTAGAAAAACCTAAATACTCCTAATCTATTAAAAAAAAGAAATGAGTTAATGACCATATGCAGACATAGAAACACATATTTGCTTAAATACTTATACCCTGAATAAACTATATAAGTTTCTATTTTACTTATTTATTTATTCTTCAATTTATTCCTTAGCAATTCTCATTATCCTTCATTTTTTTCACTTTATTTTCAATGATTCGAAACCTGCTGAATGGCGCATATTTTCGTAGCAAAAATTTATCGGGAATAATCAGGTCGGTAGAAATGACCATTTAAATGTTTGATTATAAAAAGAATATCTACTCAAATACGAGTATCGATCAAAAATAATGTTTAAACAAATCATTCATACATATACATTTGTGTATTTCGGTAGCAAATTTTCTTTTAGACCTGTCAGATTAAATAAATTGTAAACATTGGGTCTGCTTATTTTTAATAAAATCCGTTCATAACCATGACATTATAACATATAAAAAATTCCATTTTGGGTAATTTTCAAGTTGTAATGCACACTAGGAATTTGTCAAACGTTATATTTAAAGCAGAAAGAAATTAAATCATTTTTAGCAACACGGTTTTCCGGTTATTTTTATTACCATAACTCACACCCCCTGAAGATGATCTCGGAAAGAGATTGAACGTAGTTGGGTACCTTGAGAAATGAATGATAATGATTTTCAACGTTACTGCTCATTTTAATTATAATACACGAAAGATTATCCGTGAGTATGAACGGATTTTATTAAAAATAAGCAGACACAATGTTTCTAATTTATTTAATCTAATATAAATATACGTACAAATAAATATTTATAATGCGTGGAAGAGAAATCGCGTGTAAATAATTATCGAGGGACAGTAACTGTTGGATGTTGGACGAAAGAGTTCTTGAGACTGTTAATGAATTCCTTGTTTTTAAAGTAGTGTTTGTGGTACAGTGGGTATCGGCTCGGAACGAGAAAACCGGGGAGCCGAGTTCGAATTCCAGTTGAATCCATTGTATTCACTTACGCGCAAATACCCTTGGGAAAGGTATTAATCCGTCTCTTCCTTCCAATTATGGGATAAATAACAGGACAGATTGGGTTCTATAGCCTTGGTCGGCAACCAGTCTACCTTAGAAAGCAATGGCAACCTAGTCAGTTATGTCTCTTTCGAGACATGATCGCCCAAGCGTGTATCACGTATGGCTCTCAACTGACTGACAAATTTTGTACCTCTAAACATATATATAAATGTACCTCTAAATATATATAAACAAATGAATAAATACGAAGAAAAAATTACAGCGTTCAAATCATTGGACATTGTTTTTTTTTAAATGTCGAAACAAAATGTACAATTCTATAGTAGTTTGTAGTTTTCACATGTTCTAAATAATACTGAATCATATATATATATATATATATTAAATGGTTATAAGTCAGATTTGAAGAAAATGGTATCAGTAAACAGTTGTATTAAGAAAGTATTCAATGCATGTTTGAAGGGAGATAAAAATTAAACATGTAAAGTGTTTGATAGAGGAGATCAGCCAGTTACGCTACCATAGTTTCGCCCTTTTCAGTTTCGTCAGGAGATTTGTTTTGGATGGCTTTATGTTTCTTCTTCCTCTTCTTCCTATATGCCTTGTCTTTTCAGGACGTTGGCGATCATGGCTTTCCACGTCTCTCTATCCGTGGTGTCTCTTAGAAGGCTTTCTTTTGTTACAAAACGCAACCCTCGTTCGGTCATTCACCTGCTCAGGCCCTTCAAATATATTATCCGCTGTTTTCCTGTGTCTCTTTTTCCCTCAATCATCTCCTTCCTCATTGCATGTCGCAGGAATTTTAGTTGTCTCTTCCCGATGCTCATTATTAATTTCCTTTTCGTTTCCATCCTTTCCAAAATCTCATCTTTGCTCACATGATCGATCCATGATATCTGCAGTATCCTTCTGTAGAACCACATTTCAGTTGCTTCAAGTTTTCCTCCATCTGGCTTCATGGTTATTTATTTGTTTGCTTTTATAAGTTTATAACCGGAATTTCAAAGTAAGGGAGTGGCTAATCTTCTCTAACTATATATATATATATATATATATATATATATATATATATATATATATATGTGTGTGTGTGTGTGTGTGTGTGTGTGTGTGTGTTTCTTTCAAGGATTTATGTATTCTTAACGGATAAGAAATGAATTCAACATATATGCACAAATAGAAATGCGTGTAAGAGGGAGATGTGTCGCCTTGCCAAATTCATTCAACATATAGACAAAGACAGTTCTAAGAGAACTAGAATTCCTGCTAGGATTCATGATTTGGTCTCCACAATCTAAACAATAAAAGATATGCAGAGAACACAGTACTGGCGGTGGAAAATGAACTAAACTTAAAAAAAACTCGTACAAAAGGTAGAGAATGTAAGCGAGAATAAAGGACTAATACAAAAATAGATGAAACTAAATGTATGGTCATCAGCTAAAAGAGGAAGCCCAGAATGCCAATTACTGGTCAGGTATAGTAAAATCAAGCAGGTAAAAAATTTAAATACCTGGGAAGAAGACGGAATGTTCGAAAGTGAGATCGAAGGCGTATTGAGATGACGATTTTCTAAAGCTACGCAGAGTATTAGAAGACAGGAAAATGTTGAAAACAAAGAAAAAAAGATTAAAAAATACGTGATATCTGTAAGTTTGGAAATCTCTTCAAAGACTCAAAGCAACAGTGATCTGATTCTACAGAAGATTGCTGAAAGTACCCTGGACTGAACATTTGAGCAACAACAAGGTTTTCCAGAGAACTGAAACAAAGAGGAAACTTATACTTAATATTAGGAAAAGACAGATGAATTTTCTGGGACACATAATGAGGAAAGAGGGTTTGGAGAACCTGATAATCACATGGCAGAGATAGAGAAAAGGAAACAGGGGAGGCAGCGCCTGACATACTTGACAGCCTTTAGCAAATGGATGGCAGAGAGGGATTTTAAGAAATACTAAGACAAAAATTAATAAGAGCTACAAGTAACGGGTAGATGTGGAGAGCCTTGATTGCCTATATACTAGAGGGACACGGCACATCAAAAAAGAAGTATATGAAATTACAAAGAAACTTATGTTACGAAATAATCAACTAAAGTTATAAAAAAGATCCAGAAACGGTTCTTTGATTTTTTCACTTCGGCAAACACATTTCGGCAGTGCTGATGTAAATTGGATTCATGTTACGCTGAAAAAATTAACGTGAGTGCTGCCAGCTATTAAAGTCATCAAAGGACAAACCGCCGAAAAAAAAATGAAATAAAAATAAAAATAAAAAATAAAACAAAGGATAGGTAAAAGGAAACAAGCCGAAGTAACTTTCTTGCAATTTTACATGACCCCCTATCACTTAGATTTATTGCTAAGTCTATGTTTTAATCTTTTTGAGCGGTTGGGTGGGGAATAGCTGTGGCTTTTTCTTTTCTTTTCGAACGACGTGAATGCGGTGTCGTAAATTATCGAAATATATTTCCACATCACGAACTGCTATGATGTTTCATCATATTGACACTGGCAGGGCTGTTTTTTTTCCCTTGCAATTTCGCAATTTCTGCCAAAACAACATGTTTTGACAAATACATTTAATTTATTTCTGGTTCTGATTCTGTCTTTTTTTTTCACTATCAAACATAGATGTGATGAAAAAAAACAACCCCATATATATTTGTCTTGTTATCCTCTCTCTCCTTCAAATGTGTATACAATACACACACACACACACACACACACACACACACACACATATATATATATATGTGTGTGTGTGTGTGTAAATATTTACAAATGTAAGCATAAACAAAATACATTTCTGCACACAGAGGATCACTAATATACACAGCTATACAGACAGAAATACATAAATCCATCACTATATATGTTTATGTATATATAAATATATAAGAAGCTTGTTCATGTTTATTAAGTTTGCGCCAAACATAATCGAACTTCCTACAACTTAAGATTATCATCAGAAGGCTAGAAAGAATAAAAGTGTTTCGATTCTATGTTGAAGTGGAAATTTATTTACAGAACTGAATAACATCAATTTATAGGAACTGAATTTAACAACTGTGAAAAGTTTAATACGGAGTTAAATGAAATAAGGAGTCGTAGTTTTAGCGAAATGTATGTATGCAGAAAAAGATGAATAGGGTAGTAATAAAGTTTGTGCTTTTGCGAAGAGCGAAAATTGAAGAAGAAGTTAAAGCAATGAAAGAAAAATGTACTTATCGACGCTAATTTATAGGAATCGGTTGAAGTGTCTTAATGTTGTTGCTACCTGATTTCTTTTTTTTCTTTATTGACGGCGAAAATTGTGAGGACGAAAAAGAGGCAAACGAAAATAGCACGTGAGAACGAAAAAGAAAACGAATATACGTCGACAAGACATGTCCGATTCGGCGGCTTGAAATTTCTCCCTTAGATTGTGGCAATGTCTTATCTGCTTTCATCTGATTGATTCCTTTTTTTCTCTAGAACGTTGGTTAGAAAATAATTAACACCAAATTGCGAAATTTGGCTTCGTCCTTTTCCTTCAGTGCGTCATCAATCATATTTCCTATTCGTCAAATTAGATTTAACTTCGTTTCACCACAAGTATCATTGCAGAGTGCATGAAACTCGGAATCCTGCTACAGCCGTAGGATAATATTTACATTTTTAATATTTGTGTGTGTGTGTGTGTGTGTTTGTGTGTGTGTGTGTGTGTGTGTGTGTGTAAAGAGGATGTATAAATGTTTATATTTCAAGTAAAATTTCAGTAAAATTTATGAAAAGAGGAAGAATATTTTAAAAAATTAAATTAAAGTAATTATGTCTTTTTCCTTTTAAGGTTTATTGTCTTTTTAATTTCAATGTTTTACTCAGTTTTGAACGCCATATACAACACTGTTGTTTTATTTTCTATTTGAGTTTTCATTGGTCAAATTTACGTTTGCTTTTTTTCCTTGTCAATTTTTTTTCATTCTCTTATGTTTCTTCTCTTTCAACGTTATTTATATTATTGCAGCTTTATTTTAATTTTACGAACCTTTGTATTTCAATTTAATTTATTTTAGCAATTTTTATCTTTCTGGGATATTTATTATTTTAGTTTACCGAAATTTATTATATCGTAACTTTTTTTTTTATTTTAATTTTACGAAACTTCTGTTTTTTAGTTAAGATTTTCTTTTAACCTTTTAGGGTTACATTTTTGAATTTGTTTTAATTTTTTCAAAAAAGCTTAAAATTCTCTGGAATTAAATGTTTCATGCTACTTTTTTTTATTTAAATCCTATCTATTTATTGTAACGTTTTATTTTAGATATATTTTTCAATTAACCTTTCGGAGTTACATTGTGGTAATTTTTTAACTAGTAACTTTTATTTTATTTTTAAGAACTTTCATTCTTATTATCGTTTTGAAAAAATTTTCTTAATATATTTAATTGTATTTTTAGCTTTCAAAACGTACAAGAAAAAGGATGATGCTGAGGCAAATAAGTCATCCTGTTGCACGGAAATGCATCATCACTTTTGCGGAGTTCTTGGAGCCTGCCAAGATTTATACCAACATTAAGAAAGAATGTAGACACTTGCAAGACCCCCAAGAACTGAAGAAAATGTTGAAAAGAATGCACAGTGCTAGTCTTCGTAGTTAACACACGTACGCGCAAAATTAGTTTGTTCCCTCAAACACACAGTATTAAACAGACTGCAGTTCCCTTGGAATAAAGCGTGTATAAATTGACCAAGATGTGTGATTCTTCATAATGCTGCCCAGGACAGAAGGTTGCGTTGCGATAGCTTACATGCTTTTAATAACAAAAGCCTTGACCGGAAGATGAGAATATTATTGCCTTACGTAGAACCCTAGTAGCTCTATTTGATTTTCCTTCTCTTGATATTGGGGAGCATCTGGTGGCGTGTGAGCTGTCATCGCGGATCCGACATGCATGCTTTGCCTGATATATATTACAATAAAAAGTAAGGCTGTTTTGGTAGATCGAGTAGTTTCTGAGGACATCTTGTCTGGTAGTTTTAGCGGGGTATTATGATGATGTCTTTGAGCCCAACAAACATCGTATATGGCATAAATCGGGTACTAACAACCAGCACGAGAACCCGTTTTGGAAATTTATCGGCGGGGTTGATGTTGTCGATAATTATCGAGATGAACAACCCCCGGGGAGGGGGCTTGGAATAATAGAGGCAGCTCGGCTTCAATGATTCGCGCCTGCTGCATCAATCGAATTCTGGTTGTTAGAATCAATGTAGAGCTCTTAGGTTGCCCAAGTCCCCATTACTCGGAACACAGACTTTTATAGGTTCGCGTAAACTTAGATAAAGTTAGGGTTAAATTAGCTAGTTACTGAAATTTTAACACATCATTGCTTGATAGGCCAGGTTTCTGGGACCAGCTGTTACTAACGTTACAGCGGTAACTGACGGAGGCTGTGGTTTAGAATAAATGGTAGGACTACTTAAAATCGAAACTTAGGTCGTTTGCTGCTGATTATGGTTGTCGGCTCAAGGTAGCAAATATAGCAGCACAAAGGGCAAGTGAAGAAATGCTGATCGGGTGACTAAATCTCGTGATGGTGCGCACGCTGCCTTAGCTAGGGTGGAGGAGGCCTCCTTGCTTACCAAGAACTATTAGGCTCTGTCAGTTAGCACTAGGTTAAAAAAAACATTTCTTCCGAGGAAACAATTTTAGCCGCTGAGTTTGGAATTCAGCTGTTGACATATCGAAAGCATAACATAGCCAGACGGTCTGACCGTAACCACAGACGCGGGAATATGTGAGGCTTTTCGAGATAACTTCCAGCATTTTTTATTAGGATGTCTGATCAGAGCCCTGCTCAGTTCGACGATTCTTCGGCTTACTTTCTCCGCCTCAAGGTGGCTGAAGTGGCCGAATGCAACGGTCCCATCAGAGAGTCTGATCTCTGGGAAGCGCTGAACCTGTTTGGCTGGGATAAAATTCTTATTCCTTAGGAAATGTACTTCAGTCAATCGCCAGCTTTTTGTCTCCTTGCTTGCGCTGATTTACAACTGGATGAAGCATGGGTCTTTACCTCAACGCTTCACTAGGCGAGTATCAATTTGCTTTGCTAGAACAAATACGATAGGGATAGCATAGGTAATCTTTGACGTTTGATGAAGACTAATACTAAATTGAAGATTTTAGTTTCAGGATGTCTAATTGGCCTTGATCAGATTGTACTATGAAATGCAGGACTATTCCGGAAAATCTTAATTTGGTACGCCTGCTCATCAAGAAAATAAACAGTAACGACGCAGTGATCAATATTGATCAGTCCAAAACTTTCGATAGTTTGACTATCGATTTTGGGGGTTTCTCTTTCCGCCGTCAGTTTCAGGCCCTAGTTTTGCTCCTGGATCCCACTGCTGTTTACGTAATGCAGTGCACTGATAGAAGTGAATAGTGAATAATTGAAATCTTTTATATTGTCCTGCTCAGCTGAAGCCCTTCAATCGCAAGTTAATGGCGAATACGGTCCTGCTCGAGATTACCCTACTTGCTGCTACTATATTGGCCAGTGACTCCACCTATGCTGACGACGTTTCGGTTCTGGTGTAGAACAGAGACGAGATTGACGAAATCGACAAATAGATCAGAGCTTATGAGACGATGACAGGTGCCAAGATCAATGTGATAAGTTTTTTGGCTTGCGGTTGGGTACGTGGAAAACGTTTCTCTTCTTAGACTGTTCTCTTAGAAGTTCAAGCCGATCAAAATTTTCGGTGTCTAATTCTGTCCCGATCTCAGGTTGGAAATGAATTATTCGGAGGTATGGGAGAAGGTCGAGGGGGCAGGTTATCTGTAAACACGGAGGAGTCTTTCCTTCAAAGAAGGGCGGAAACATGTGCTTCGCACATTCGTGTTTTTTCTCCTTCTTGGGCAAGGCTCTTAAGGTAATATCCCTACCCTTCTAAGAGCAGTTTAGGCCTGCCTAGCGTTGAGATTTATTAACATACGATTCGCATACATTTTTCTAGAACACACGTGTATGCAACCGGTTAAGAACGGCAGGTTCAGAAAGAAAGATGTACATAAAAACATTTCATCTTTTAGAATCGTACATTTGTGCGATGAAGAGATTCGCCGTGCAACTCTGGGCGAGTGGATCTTCTATCACGAATGTCAGTTGGCTCACAAGTTCCTGTTGCGAGCGATGGTTGGTCTCTCTGAAGTCCAGGCATTGCTCCTTTAAGCGTTATGTCGACTGTTAATTAGAGGGACTTCGCATGATAATCAGATGGTCGATCTCTTTCGTATGGTTTTGGGCGGCGGGTTGAATTCTCTCACTAACGATGAGGTATCACTCACATGTCAGCTGATTAGGAAGGTCCTCAGGATGGGCCAGAAACTTTGTTCAACGGACCTACAGAGTGTTTGACCATGCGTGCGTTGGAGACATTATGGTACGTATGCTGCGCGGTAAGTTGTTTTCTTGTTGAGGCCAGTTCTGTATGTAGCAATGTCGCACCGGCGTTGACTAAAGCAGAGAATTCTGTGTTCTTTTGCTTGCTAGTTATAATGCGAGTCAATATTTGGATGATACCACAAACGGATTTTAATGGGGTCGAGATGTTGACTCTTCCAAAATGATCTTGTACTTTAGGCATCAGCTTTAAGTCAAGAATAAAACGTAAAGGAAACAACTCAATCAGAATTTGGCAAATTAGTGTCTGAGTGTCGCGCAAATATGTACTGACCTACAATGCTTATTTGATGCCGGTTAGGTCTGAGGATATTAAGTTTCCCATCTCTTTTCGTCTGGTAGTCATGCGTTATCTCCCTCTAACCCTGTAAGTTACTAGTTCACCACTGCTGTAGCCTGGTATTGAACTCACAACTCTTTGGGTAAAATCACAGGAACTTACCAACGTCTATATCCACTGGGTCATATCTCCTTAAGGATGGAAATATATACCCAAGTGACTGATAGAAAGGGTTTTGTTAGAAATTCCTAGCTCCTAAAGCAGGCCGGAAATACAACGGCCAAAACGTCGTGAAAATGACAACCAAGCTGGAGACAATAGTCCGAATAATGTAAATATTATAAATACTACCTTATCTCATAGATAAATACTTGTAGGTAATTTACGTGATATTCTGTTCACTTTAAATTTTAAAAATATAATACGTCCGAATATTATTATTATAAGTATAATTATTATTTCCTTTCATTTCCGTTGTACACTCATTTCTGTTCGATTCTCACCTAAAGACTTAAGGTTTAAAATAGCGTCATGAAATTTTCACCAGATATTTTTGAAAATGACTATACATTCAGTTTACATTGATACCGTTAATGTTCGTATGAGACACCCTCCCCAACTTACATCGGGATAAGTCTCGCACGGGTGCAAGAGATTTTTCTGACTTAGTAAAATGATTTTTTATATGTTAATGCAGAGTCGGGATACCTAGTGAAGAATTGTCTATAGAAAACTTCAATAAAGAAAATATTTTCGAAACAGCGAAAAATTAAAGAAAGAAAAAATAAAAAATGCGATATATACGTGCATTCTTTATATTAATTTAGGATATATTTTATTTCTTTTTTTTACGAATGATTCTAATGATAAAAAAAACATATGTCTCTTCTCACCGAATTTATTCAGTCTAAACAGTGAGCTGATTCTGAGAGAATTAGGACTTATTATTTTGGCCACAGTCTAAACAACATAAGATATGCAGATGACACTGCGTTGATAGTAGATACGGAAATAAAACTGCAAGAACTTTTAAATACGGTCGTGAAAGATAGCATGATTAAAAGACTGACCATGAATTTCAAGAAAATCTAACTATTTGTTATTAAGAAAAGTAATAGACCAACATGCAAATTACAAATTAGGGATGTCGAAACCAAACCGGTGCAACAATTTAAATATCTGGGAAATATTTTAGCAGAAGGCAGCAATTGCAACGCTGAAATCCGAAGATGCATTGGCATAAAAAGATGTCTTGCAAACGCTAAGTAGAGTATTAAGAAAAAGAAAAATTTCGTTAGAAACGAAGAAAAAATAAGGAGAGTTTTATTGGTTTCAGTTCTTCTATATAGCAGTGAATGCTAAAAAATCGGCTCACAGATCAAGTGAAGATGTGATGTTATATATTCTTTTGCTGTGTGGCGAAATATTGCTCAGGAGCTTAACTGAACTAGGTAACACAAGGCCGGCAAGTGCAAAAGGAGATAAATGTTGTTTTTAAACATCAGTGAGTGCGAAAAATCTAGGTGCATGCTGGGTTTATTTTAACGGACAGATATCGAGGTCAATGACATAAGTACTCGAAATCTAACAAAATGCAGTGAAAGGATCATGTGCCAAACGAAGCTAGCCTATTTAAGTAAGAAGTGAAGTACATTTGAGTTCAGAGCAGAGATTTGATGAGAGAAAAAAGGGAAGACGAATGTAGCCCGTCGTCTACCCTCATATGCTTGTGTGTTAACTCTTTTGTCCAAACCCCTTCCCAACGTCACTGTCACTGAAAAAAAACATTAAAATTGTAATTGAACATTATTTTATTTTCTGATCGTCCTTCTCTCAGCGAAAAGATAGTCAATTTGGTTGTCTGTTAATAATAATCAAATTGATTATCAGCTCTCGGTAGTATATATCACTGAAGAAGCAGTAACGTGATTCTAGAAAGTGATGCCGCGGATCCCGTGGACCGAAAAAGAAAGCAACCACAATGTTTAAGAGAAATTGTAAGCAAAAAAGAAACTTGTATTTAGCATCAGAAAGAGAGCTGCAATTTCAAAGGTATATAATTATGAAAGAGGGCTTGGAAAATATGATATTCACAGGACAGATTAAAGGCAAAAATGATAGGGAGAACCATCGCATAAGAAAAAAGAAAGGCGAAAACTTTAAAAGAATTAAAAAGTTTAAAAATTTATTCAAGGGCTACGTAGAAGAAGAAATAGTGGAGAGTAATGATCAGAACGTCCTGAGGGAACAAGGCATATAGAAGAAGATGAAAATATTTTTAAATTTTAAAAATGTATCTCTTATTCTTTACACTTTTTCTTTCACGTAAGGTTAAAATTATTGTTTACAATCACACAGGTTTGCTTTTAAATTATCCATTTTATTCGATTGTCAACAGAGACCGAGATACAAAAGAAAACCCTTTCCGACCCATTCTCATTTACATCTCGATTTAAACAAGTGGAACGAAATTGCTCACAGATATCAAATTGATCTAGAATACCAAATATTAGACGCACCGGCAAAGAAAAAATAGAGCTATAATGACTCGATTCGTTGCAGATTCCAACTAATCCACCTCTAGTCATGAAATGCATTTGGACATTAATTTGATAAGCTCTTATTCTGGAGAGCAGCTGGTCACGTCTTTGGTATCTTCAGTCAATTTGTAATCCGGGAATGAAGGGGAAATTAATCCGGGTTTTGTTTTGAAACAAAGATGAGAAATGATTATCTCTGAAGACCAGTCGAAAATCCTTCAAGGAGGATTAGCTCTATCTTAGCAGATATTCATTAATTGGCCATAATGAATGTAGAAGGACATAGGCCAACCAGATCCGGAAATCAGTAAATACGTGGCGGATAGGATCAACAAAATATTGCACAAAATGGCGCCGGGTTTCGTGATGATGACTTTAATAATTCTAACAATGGCGATTCTCTTCTTAAGCTGAATGTCCCTGCGTTCACACCGCTACATCATATAATAGGCGCCTCTCTCTTAACAAAATAGAACTATCTGAGATCTACACTATTTACATAAATCGGTCTATTTTCCTCATCTTTATTGCCATGTTTACGACGTCTCGGTCGTTGTACGCGGCAGGAATTCTACTAGGAATTTCGAACCAAACCCTTTTTATTTACTGGAGCATATCATTTTCATTCCATGTGTACTGCAGCTTCTGGTAGCCATGTATTTATCTTCATTTAAATTAACTCTTTTAAGTTATTTGTTCAGCACTACTGTAGCCTGGTATTGAAATCGCAACACTTTGGGTCAAGTCACTGGAACAAACCAACGACTCTATCCACTGGACCATTTTTCAGTGAGGACAAATAAATAATGTAATTACTACTTAATCTCAAATGTATAGACAAACCTGAGATCTATCGGAATAATAGTACGAGAACAAAAGGGAAAGTGACTACAGATTCTATTCAATGGCTTTTTTTTATAAGCGTTTCACCCCGAGTAAGGAATTTCACCGCCACTATAGCGCAGAGGGCTACATAGAGTAGAGAAAGGATGGTTAGATATAGGAAATGTCAGAAGGAGGGTGATAGGCGGGTAAGGATACCGAGAATGAGTGTTGGGTAGATGTTGAGAGTGTTGGGAGAATAGGTGCATGTTAGTGTGATAGGAGGTGTCTATTGACCTTACATTTAAACTCCTGGAGATTTTAGCTGTCGGGAGAGCAGACATGTGGGAGGGTTTTCCACCGGCTGGAAACGCGAGAAATTAAGCTGTTGGAGTAGAGATTCCTGTTACATCTTATCTGTTTAACTGTAAAATGGTGGGACCTCGTTGCTAATCTAGTATCTCGTGTAAATTCGTACCTAGGCGGTACCAATGATCTAAGTTCATCGGAGCAGAAGCCATGAAAGTATTTTTAGAAGAGGCACAGGGAAGCCACATTACGCCGGTGAGAGAGTGACTGCAGATTTCGTGCTGTCTTGTCGGTGCATATAGTTCTGTATTTAAAAACAAGTGGCAGGTTTGTGAGTTCGATTCTCAAAAAAAAAAAAAAGAAAGGAAATTATCTGTAAATATCTCACCTTTATATTATGGTTTTACAAAGATAAATATCAACAAACAATTATGTTTACTAAATGTTCAAATTATATATTTAAAATTGTAATTTCCCCGACGTTAGATACACTACATTGGGGTGGGGCATAATAGTAAATAGTAAATTTATTTATAGAAATCATAAACGAACAATTCGAAACACCTAGGAGGTAGATAAAATTTAAAATTCAATTTTGATAATTTTAGATATTAAGAAATTAAATACGAATACTGGTTGACCCATATTTAGTTTTTGTTATTTGAAAAAAAACTTTTTTGTTGTGGTTATTTAATAGATAGATAGATAGATAGATAGATAGATAGATAGATAGATAGATAGAAAAGAATGAAAAGAATAGATAGATAGATAGATAGATAGATAGATAGATAGATAGATATGAAAAGAGTGAGATAGATAGATAGATAGATAGATAGATAGATAGATATGAAAAGAATGAGATAGATAGATAGATAGATAGATAGATAGATAGATAGATATGAAAAGAATGAGATAGATAGATAGATAGATAGATAGATAGATAGATAGATATGAAAAGAGTGAGATAGATAGATAGATAGATAGATAGATAGATAGATAGATAGATATGAAAAGAATGAGATAGATAGATAGATAGATAGATAGATAGATAGATATGAAAAGAGTGAGATAGATAGATAGATAGATAGATAGATAGATAGATAGATGTGAAAAGAATGAGATAGATAGATAGATAGATAGATAGATAGATAGATAGATAGATATGAAAAGAGTGAGATAGATAGATAGATAGATATGAAAAGAATGAGATAGATAGATAGATAGATAGATAGATAGATAGATATGAAAAGAGTGAGATAGATAGATAGATAGATAGATAGATATGAAAAGAATGAGATAGATAGATAGATAGATAGATAGATAGATAGATAGATAGATATTAACAGTCTGAACAAAATTACTGAATGCTATAAAATACAACCCGATAATTATTCAAGATTTTATTTTCTTGCAATGTTGTCATAATTAGTTGTTATGCATCCTCATTTTCATACGACTTTTGGCAAAGTGTTCCAGGCTATTATCAAAATAACATCTCAGAGCCTACGGTCTCTTTTTCGATAAACAGTATGGTTTGCGCTTCACCAGGTCCACTGATAATATGTTAACGACCATCACAGAATATATATACCAGGCTCTCGATACGAACAACCAAGCTCGAGCTGTTACGCTAGATATCCATAAAGCATTAGAGAGATTTTGGCATGCTGGCCTTCTACGCAAGCTACTGTGCTATGGTGAAACTGGACGGTAGTTTGACCCAATCCAGCCTTTCCCTGCGAATCGCTTAATGAAAGTAGTATTGAATGGGCATGCTTTCAGATACTATCATACGAATGCGGGTGTCCTTTATGGCTCTATTCCAGGTCCTACGCTTTTTCCGATATTCATCAACGTCCTCCTAGATGTAGGCATCTATCCTGATGACACAACTATTTACCCTCGCCTCGATAAGAAATCTGCCGAGGCTGACAAAGCAAACTTCTTAAAAAGTATCCGCAATCTGTGGTGGCTAGGCTAAGAAATGGCTCGTAACTTTTAATGCTTCCAAAATTAAGCTGCCATCATACAATCCCCAAAAAGAAGCGACCATACACTCCATCAGCATGGATAGAGCTAATCTCTTTGAAAGCAGAACACTACGACTTTTTGACCTAGTTCAATAAGCCGAATTCAAGTGGAATGACTACATTGAATCCAAAGCTAAATTAGCTGCTAGGAAGTTTTCTTTTTCTGCTGCTTTGTTTCTATTCAGTTTGGCCAGTGCAGCTCCTAATATGGATTTGTCCTCGGTATTTCCATGTATTGTTGATTGATCTTTCTTGTCCTGAAAGAGATTTATATATTCTTCCCACTGTTGAAGTCTATTCTAATTTCTTGTGTTTTCCACTGAGTCTTGACATTTTTCAGTGTAGATTAGAAAGATTGTAAATAATCCACAATGTTTTACGTTGACGGTACATTGTGCAGTGTGGAGTAGAAAGATTGTCTCTTTAGGACGTAGGTGATCATGACCGTCAAAATCTCCTTATCCCAGGTAACTCTTAACAAGCTTTCTCTTATTACCCTTTCCAAACCCCACTCTCCCATCCATTTCTATGAAACCAAGGTACATGTTTTTCTGCATTTGCATTGCCCTTTTGATAAACTTCTAAGAATAAATATAGCGTTCATTCTTCCAGTGTCCTAGACGAAACCGAACTGTTCTTATCTTATCACTGGCCTGATTCTACTGTGTGCTTTATTCATCAGGATTCGGATGATGAGATTTGTTATGTGACTCATTGTTTGGTGGCGTTCATTATACTTTCCAGTTAGTTTGTTGAAGAGTTTGGAATGCGATAATTATATGCAGACTCACATAGCTTACATGTCAAATAAAAGTTTTTACACGTGTTGATCCCACAAATGAGATGCATATGAATATAAGGGTATATTTGGTAACGAACTGTTCACATAGATATCCAGTGTGTAATACATATGGCCATTTCTTTGTCAGTTGACGTTTTTATGGGTCGATTTGTCCCCAAACAAGTAGCCAATGCCTTCTTATAAAATGGGTGATTTTATAAAGATAACACGTTCGGTGGAGTTTATATTCGTTTCCCACTGACTTCTTAGGTAGTGCTTCAAAAATCGATCTGCTTAGGTCTTCCCGTATATCGCCATTGTTGTAAATTTCATTCATTATTTCTATAGTTTTGTCTAAGCTGAAAACGTCTCAGGCTGTCGGCATTTCTATTACAATACTGTCTGGTCCTGCTGCTTTGTTTCTATTCAGTTTGCCCAGTGCAGCTCCTAATACGTATTTCTTTCCGTCAGTAATTTTATGTATTGTTGAATGATCTTTCTTGTCGTGGAAGAGATTTACATATTCTTTTCACTGCTGAAGTCGATTCTAATTTCTTGTGTTTTCCACTGAGTCTTGACATATTTCAGTGTAGAATAGAAAAACTGTATTTAATCCTCAGTGTTTTATGTTATTGGTGCTTAAACTTAAATATCCGCTATGTTTAAGAACTTTCCTTTCAGTTTGACCGCGATAGATTTCGGATAACTATCAATATCCCAGAACGTAGTTCTTCATGACTCAGTTCATTATCAAACCGACTCTCTTTTCATTATTTCTGCTGCCTGCATATATGATCTTGTGCTTGTTACTGATAAAATCTCAATTGTTTCAGATATTTCTAAAATTTTGATATTCAATCTGCTCCTCTCCTGCTTGACATTCTCCAGCTGTTCGCAGTTGTTAATCGTTCCGAAGTTCCATGTCACTATAGTAATTTTTTGTTTGTTGCTGACAGTAGCAGGATAACGGCCCGGTGGCACGTGTTACTTACGCTGTTTCTCTCCAGGCGAAGAGGTAGCTCCGAAAGAATGTGTTCTCTTTAACCCGTTGGCGCTAACAGTCACTGAAGAACGGTCAGGTGACACCAGTTGCCATTGTTGGTCCCTACCTGGTGAAAAGTTAAATTCTTTGGACTTACCGCCATACACGCCAATGAGTTTCATATTGATTTTCTAATCCATGATTGTTCTTGAGAACAACAACAGAGTGGTTTTCCGTTGTCTTCTCCACGGTGAATTATCGATACACCTCCTCTAGTTAGTTGGCCGTTGACTTCTTGAGAGTTCTTCCGTCCTTTCTTCACTTAGGCAAAAATACTCTTCCGAAATCTATGATTCCATCTTTTCTCTCTCACTACGTATGAGATAATATTAAAATTTATATGAGTAAACCATTATTATCTCACCCCCAAATCATTCTTAGTGTCAAACAATATTGTTTACATTTAAATAACTTAAAAAATGAATGAATCAATTACTGTACTTATTAACAGCACAAGCTCAGAAATTCTATTTATTTACATTCTAGGGATTTATAAATGTATACGAACTAATATGTCCTCAAAATGAGGGATCAGTTTATATATTGATTGTAATAGAGTATTGATCGTTTAATTTATTTCCATATTATAATTTCTAAGTTTGAATATGAATCCAACTCTCTCTGCTTCCTGTTATTCGTCAATATGACTTGTATATATCAGTTACTCAGTTAAGTGTCATATGTGATACACGCTTGGATGGTCATGTCTTTGAAAGAGATATGACTGATTGGGCAGAAGATTATCCCGCAGTAGATTGTCATTACTTTCTACGGTAGACTGGTTGCCATAAGGTTGGCTACAGAACCAAATCTTTTCTATTAATTAACCATAGCTGGAGGAAAGAGATGGGTTAATACTTTTCCCAAGAGTATTTGCGCGTAAGTAAATGCAACGAGTTCAACTGGAATTCGAACTCGGTTTCCCCAATTCTCGTTCCAAGCCGATACCCACTGCATTATATGGACATAAAATTATCTAAAAACATTCTTAGAAATTAAAATGACTTCTGTCTTGAAATAACCCGCAAAGGATTGACAAACCGTAAAGAAAGAATCAATCAATCAATCAATCAGTTATAATAAATCATAGAGATTGTAAAAAAGCTACATTGTGCGTGAAGGATTAATAAGAAATCGGATACTCGAATCCGTTTCAATCTCTTATCCGCAGATATTTTTGCAGATGGTATTAATCAATCTCTTCTCCTTCTAGCTATTTACAACCTGTCTACCGTAAATTGTAATGGCTACCAACCGGCGGGAATATCTGCTGTCTAATTATGTTTTGAAAGAGACATGATCGCCCAAACTTGTATTATGTATAGCAATGAACTAACTGACTGAATAAAACTACAAGGTAACAGTTAGTCATCAGTTAAATGCCATACGTGAAACACGCTGGGCAATCATGTCTCGAAAGAGACATGACTTGACTGGGCAGAAGATTATCCCGCAGAAGGTTGCCATTGCTTTCTGCGGTAGACTGATTGCCAGCCAGGCTATAGAACCCAATCTGTCCTATTATTTAACCCATAATTCTCTTAGCGTAAAAATATTTGGACTGATGTCTCAGCCAAGCGTTCAGAGCATTTTGACTTTATCATCACTTTCAAACTTCGTATCTCTCGTTACCGCTTTCAAGTGACCAAAAAGGTAAAAGTCTGAAGGGGCAAGGTCTGGGCTGTAAGGGGGATGAAGAAGCAGTTCCCAGCTGGTTGATAGTCTGCACCGTTCGGGCTGCTGTGTGAGGCCACACGTTGTCTTGATGCAAGACGACTCCATGTGACTTATGACCCCTGCCTTTGTTTAAAAGATTGACTCAAAGTCCTTGCAATATCATCCACTGTCACCCTTCTGTCAGACTGAATGAGGTCATTGATTGATTCGATCACCTCAGGAGACCTCACTTCTGTAGACCTCCAAAGTCTGTCTTCATCCCCAACACTGCTCCGTCCTTCTTTAAACAATTTAGCCCACTTGTAGACATTTATTTTTGGTGAAACATATGGCACCTTACACAGTTGACATTTTCTATGAATTTCAACTGGTTTGCACCCTTCATCAACCAAAAACTTGATAACAGACCTCTGTTCAATCCTGGAGTAAGCTTCTTAATTGATCATCTTTGTTAATCTCGAAAACTGTCAAAGTTTTATTTCAATCTGCATAAAAAATTAAATCCCTTTTAAAAAGAACTAAAGGAAAAAAATTAAAAATTGTAAGCTTCTATCTGTATCAGAGGTCCTTATAGCGCAAAATTCACCTTATTTATTGAATGACCCTCGTAGAAGTTCTCATACCAAAAAATTCACCTTATTTATTGAATGACCCTCGTAGATGTCCTTATACCAAAACACTCACCTTATTTATTGAATGACTCTCGTACTTACACAACGTTCACCCTCGTCACTTTTATAAATATAGAAAAGCCCGGTTTTACTCGAGTACTTTAAGAAATAATAAGAATTAAAAAAATCATATATGGATTTACATAGTAAATACTTACAAACGTTCACCCTCGTCACTTTTATAGATATAGATTAGCCCGGTTTCACTCGGGTAGTTAAAGAAATATAAAGAATAAATACATATGATAAATTTACATAAGAAATATTTACACAACGTTCACCCTCGTCACTTTTAAAAATATAGATAACACTGTAAAATGTCTCAGTTGGATTATGCAACATATACAGATATAGATAAAATAAGGTTGGGGTGATCGATTCTGTATTATAATCAATACATTAACTGATCCCTGATTTTGTGGGGTGATAATATATTTTTCTACCCCTAAGTGTCGTTAGCGTTCTAAAATTTTTATGTACATCTGTCGAGCTAGACCGTATAATGCAGAGGCTAAGTCGAATCTATCAAACAAACAAACACTTACACAACGTCCAACCTCGTCATTTTTATAGATATAGATGTGCCTGAGTGGCTTCAGTACCTTCATTAGAGTGTAATAATTATAAAAGAAGACATAATGATTGTTTTCAGAAAATGATGCAGAAAAGATTTCATAGAAGAATATTGGATATGAGTTTTGACTTTTTTAATTCTTTAGGGGTTTAAACGTTTCATTATACAGATGTATATAGGTAAGTAAATAGATAAATAGATGGAGACAGATGAGTAGGAAAAGCGAAAAAGATTTGACTTTAAAATAATAAATGTTATAAGTATAAAATTAGAATATTGATCTCTGCAATTTTAAATAATTTCCAGTATTTTAATGTCCACACATACGGAGATAGATAGATAGACAGATAGATAGATAGATAGATAGATAGATAGATAGATAGATAGGTAGATAGATAGATAGATAGATAGATAGATAGATAGATAGATAGATAGATAAAAACAAAAAAAGCAGAGAGAGAGAGAGGGAATTGGCAAGGAAATCATCAGATAGAGATAGACGAATGTATATCAAAATGAACAAACAGAGTTAGGTTGATAGATAATCTATCTATCTATCTATCTATCTATCTATCTCTGTTTGGTCATTATCTATCTATCCATCTATCTATTTGTCACAATCTGTTTCAATCTGTCTCACCCTCTTAATATCTATCTATCTATCTATCTATCTATCTATCTATCTATCTATCTATCTATCCCAGTCTGAACCTATCTATCTATCTATCTATCTATCTATCTATCTATCTATCTATCTATCTATCTATCTCATCGTATCAGGTGACTCATAGTCATGGATGTAACCTTTCCATAATTGATCATATTTTTAGGGATGTAGCTTTACTCACCACGCTTGGCCAATTACTGATTGGTGGGGCTAAATAATAAGAACCCGTATTTCACTTTTATTTACATAACCCACTGAAACCCAAATGTGGGATATTAATTTTTATATTTGATATAAACTAAAAAAATGATTAGGAGGCTGACTTTTTTTTACGGTGCATGGAGATATATTAGAAGCCAGTAATTTATACAAAATCTTTATGACGAAAAGAAACCTACTTATTTTTGCCTCTAATCGTAGATACAAAAAGTCAAACAAGTAACAAAAATGTAAACACCTGGGAAGTGTTTAAAGAGAGGACAGGTAGTGCAACACTGAAATATATTTTGATTTCATTGATGTCTATCTTGTCGACCGGTTTTCATCCAAACCTATAGATACCAGTGTGTTCTTATATTTACCCATGCGTATGGAAGAGATGGATTCCATACCATTCCGTAAGTTAATTGCAAGATAGAATCAAACGAACACGACCAGAAATCGAACCCGTTTCTCGAGTACTTAACACGAGCCTCGACTGATCCTAACTAGTGGACCCATTTAATTAGTAGGCCGAATTTAGTTGGATGCTTTCAATTCAGAGTTGGAGATAAATGAGATAAACTCATAGCTGGTGAAGAAAAGAAGGAAGGATACCTTTGCAAAGAGTATTGGTACATAAATAAATATAATTCTTCGATCAATCCAAGTCGCTATCCATGACTCTGTATATTTCATTATATGTTTTAAATAGTATATTGAAGCATACTATATGCATTTTCAATGTATTTCTCTGTATCAGGTAAATATTGAAAGCTACAAATCTATGTGCTTTTAAATAGATGCTAATAAATAGTCTGGATTTTATTTCGCTGTAATGGTGTGCATATAAATTTATGAGGTCATTTTTATTCGTAGATTTACGACAGAAACTTAGTTTTAGGTCATTCGCAGCAGCTTTTATTGAGCAAATTTAATGTATTGTCTGTTTTTGTTCAATAGATTAAGAAATATTGTTTTACCGGGGATATATTAATGAAAATATTAATTTTTATTTTTAATCAATTTATCTCAAGATGCAAGCGGCTACTGGAAATGAAAGAGATGGAACAGATCTTTGAAGAAATCGCAAAATTAATATTAGTAAAAGTTTCATAGTTTAAGAGGAAGCGTTAAATGTATGGAGTTGGAGTAGAATTTAGAATGAAACCTGGAACACAAATATATGCACAAGACAAAGAATAATCGTCGACTCCCGTTCAAAATACAGCGGATGGGTTGTGAACCGGGCTATAGGCGAACTTATTTAATGCGGCATCGTCAATATATCTCGATTTACGGTCATATCCCGTTAAACCATCGGTTCTTGCACGATCGCCGAAGATAAGCAGCCTCGAAAATATCTAGTTAGATGACTGCTCGGGAATATCGGGTGCAGTCAGTTTTGATGTGATGGTGGTGTAATGGATAAAGGCTCAGAAATTGTACATTGTAGAGCCGAGTTCAAATTCCAGTTATGTTCCTTATATTCACGTAAGTGCAAATACGCTTGGAAAAGTAACCTACCGTTTCTTTACCCAGCTATGGGTTAATTAGTAAGACAGGCATATGCAAATCATTATTATCTCCCCAAAATATTACAATTTAAAATTATTTTCTTACTTTCGATAACATTCAAGAAGTTGATAAACCCTAAAAATAAATCAGCCAATTAAACAATCAAAACAATATGTCGGTTATCCTGTCCGCAGGCCTATCCATTTGTAACTTGTTTCCTTCTTCAGATTATGGCTTGCCGGTTTTTTCTACTTTGGGAATAATAATTTTACTGTGTCAGTTTTAACTGATTTGACTGATTGTTGGATGCAACTTATCACCTTGAGAGCCTCGTTTTCGGTTTGCAGTATTCTTACTGGTAGTAAAACTACCGAACACATTGGTAGAGTAGTTCCAATATAAAATTTAACCTGTAGCACTAATTACCAGAATGTTTGTAGACTACAATAATCACATTATGAAAATAAATATATACAAATGTTTTTTTAAACTCCTAAAGATGCGGCTTAGTAAAAGGTATAAGTTTTAGGTAAAAAGAGTTGGAATATTTTAGACAGATTTATATTTGTTCAGACATAAAGACTTAATATTTTTCATGCAGAAGGACGTATAATTTTTCAGGCAGAAATACATTAAATTTTTTCAAATGTAAAAACGTATAAATCTTCAGACAGAAAACGAATAATTTTTTTAGACAGGCTTACATCTATTTTTCAGACAGAAATAAGTGTAACTTTTTAAAAGAAAGACATATAATTCTTGAGACAGAAAACCGTACAAATCTTCAGACAGAAAACGAATATTTTTTTAGACAGGAACACATCTATTCTTCAGACAGAAATAAGTATAACATTTTCAAAAGGAAGACATATCATTCTTCAGACAGAAAACCGTATAAATCTTCAGACAGAAATACATACAATTTTCAAACAGAAAAATTATATAACCGGAAGTCGTATAATTTTTCAGAGAGAAAGAACTATAAGTTTTCAAACACTTATCCTTTTTAAAATAGAAAATCGTATAGATCTTCAGAAAGAAAGACTTATAATTGTTCAGACAAAAGAATTTTTTCAGAAAGAAAAATTACACTTTTTCGAACAGGAAGATTAATATTTTTCAGATAAAAAATTTAAAGAACATGCTGTCTATAAATAAAGACTTATAAATGTTTCGACAAAAAAAATATTTTTTAAAACAAGAAGACATACCATTTTTTACTCAGAAAAAATATAGTTTTTAAAGCAGAAGGGCATATAATTTTTTTGACCATTAAGACTTATAATTTTTTAGTCAGATATGCTGTTCAGAGATAAAGTCTCATAATTTTTCGATCAAAAGACGTATAATATTTCAGGCTGAAAGCCGTATACTTTGTCAGACAGAACCACTTCTAATTTTATTTTATATATAAGCAGTTTGAGGAATATGCATTTTCATTTCGGTAAATTAGTTTTGAGTTTGATATCGTAAGAAGCACCTGTTCATTAATACACACCTAACCAGACTGAAATATATAATTGCTCTGCTGATGCTGAAATGAAATATGAAAAATACTTCTCTGATGCTGGATTTGATAAATAGAAAAATATTCTTACTAATTACTGTCTATCAAGACTTCCGTCCTTTATGATAAAATTATCATTTTGCAAGATTACTCTCCAAAAGGCAGATGTTGTTCATGTTGGCCATATTCTATGCTAACTTTGATACCTTTACGCAGTGACTCCATAAAGTCTCGATACAATCTAAAAAAAAATATTACAAAGGCTATTGATGAGATATCTTAATCAAATTTATTCTAAATATTCAGTACTTATAAAATATTTTATTCACATTGCATGTATTTCAGGTCTCCTGCAGCTGAAAGAGGTACTGTTAAATGATTCCTCAAAGAATGGCTACTCCTTGAGAAGAGCTACAATAAGTATCTTGGTTTATTGAAACAAAATCAGATACGCACATTCAGTGAAACTACAGAACTAGGTATGGAAGGCATCTACCATCTACCATCAATTAGATGCAATTCTCTCTCCTTCTCTCGCTCTTATATATATATATATATATATATATATATATATATATATATATCCGAGTTAATACAGAACGAAGAAAGAATTCTTACCACGTCCAAAACATTAATTTAAAACAGTGCTCTATATATAATATATAGAGCTGAGAATATTTATCATAAATTGTATTTTAGAACATGTACATAATTATTCTATATATATTCATTACAAAGGTACGTTTGTTTCGATATTGAAACTTCAATGTCTCATCAGGCGGTGTGTAAAATAAAGGAAACTAATCACCCACTTTAAAAAACACCCACTTCAAAAATTTCAATGGTCAGAGACTTATTCCCCTATCACTAACCACCACCAACACTTCTATCAAAACTAAATAAATGTAAGAAAAGAGGATTTCCATTACTTTACACACCGCCTGATGAGACATTGTAATTTCAATGTCGAAACAAACGTACCTTTGTAGTGGATATATATAGAATAATTATGTACATGCTCGAAAATATAATTTATAATATATATATATATATATATATATATATATATATATATATAACAAAGAGAAAGAGGCAGGCAGGTATGCAAGAAGATAATGCATTGGATGGATGTTCAGGGTGTTCCATTTCTGCCCAGAAGGGCTGGGTTCTTATTTTACAATGCCAGGTTTGTCAGGTTGGTTACTTCTTGGATAGTGGCGGAAAATCATACCACAGGTCGTTCCAAATCTCCTGACTGAATATGGGTAGAGAGAGCTTTTCAGTGGTATTCAAGAGTTGTGCAAGCAGGAATTAAAAAATCACCGTTTGTGTGCACCGTTTGTGTGTACAGTTTGTGTGTACTTTAAATGCTGATCTTTCTGTAACTGTAACTATATATCAGTCAGAATAAATTTAGTTTGCCAAGCGAAGATTAATGGAAACTCTGAATTCAAAACACCTACTTCTTTGTAGTTCCTGCCTAATTAGGTAAAAGTTAGGAGAATGTGACTTCAAAACCTAATCCACCTTAAGAGTTAGCCTTGGATGGCTACCAATCTAGGAGAATTAAGCCCTGAATTAAAACCACCTGCTGCTTTTTACGTACTTCTTCTTTAAGGAATGGCTAGAAGAAGGTGACTTCAAAAACTAATCTACCTTAAGAATTACCCTTGAGTGGTAAACAGTCTAGGTGAAGGAAACTTTGAATTCAAACCACCCGCTTTCTTATAGTTTCTGCCTATTTAGGTAAAGGCTAGAAGAAGGTTACTAAAAAACTCATCTATCTTGCATGTTGTCTTGAAGTGGATACAATTTGTTTCATGTTTGAATGCAGTATTTAATAAATACGCTCTATCTTTTATTGATCATTTCATTTTTCATGATGAAATATGTTGGATAAAACAGCGGCTTTAGGAAAATGAATGCAAAAAGGACACTCTAAAAATACTGAATTATCATGGAAAGTTCAATTTTTATTAAATTTTATTATAAATTTTTTTAAAATTTTATTAATTTCTAAAAAATAAAAGACTTTTTTAAAATTTTAAATTATTTTTATTATTTTAAGAAAAATGAACATAAAAAAGGACTCTCTAAAAATACTGAGCCATAAGGGAGAGTTCAATTTTACATTTAAGTTAAAAAATGAATGTAGTTATTTTTCATTTTAATTATCTCACCCAAAACAAGGCATTTTACTGCCACTGTTGTTATGAGAAAAAGCGGTTAGTTATAAGAAATGTTATGAGGAGGGTAATAGAAGGATGCAAATACCAAGGATGGGGGTGGAGTTGACGAAAAAAGAGCTTGAGAGAATTAACGCTAATTAGTGAGATAGGATATGTCTATTGACCTTACTGGAGATTGTAGCTGTCGGGGAAGCAAGTATGTAGAAGGGAATTCCACAGGCGGAAGGTGCAAGAAAAGAAGCTGTTGGAGTAGAATTTGCGATTGCATTTTATCAGTTTCACTGTAAAACGGTGGGACCTAGTTGATTATCTAGTAATTCGTGTAAATTCATATCTAGGAGGCATTAGTGAAGCCCTGAAAGTATTTATAGAAGAGGCACAGGGAAGCCACCTCATGCCGATGAGATAGCGACTGCAGCCGAGCTGCTAAGTCGTTATCGATCATATTATAGATTCTTCGTTGGATTCTGTCAAGAACCACGAGGTGAATAACAGGGGCCCCCGATCAGATGTGGCAGCAGTATTTAATATACCGGTGGATGGTAGATTTAGAAAAAGCAGATTGTTTTTATTACAGAATGTATAAAATAAAAAAATAGTATTAGTTGTAGTGTTATTTTTTTAATGTTTGTAATCATTTCACCTAAAGTAAGGCGGGCTACAGTAGTGAGATTGGGTTTAGAAGTTATTGAGAAAAGGATGATATATTAATCGGATTCATGAAGATAGAAGATGGCAATTGACATTTTATTTAAACTTTTTGAGATTTTAGTTATCAGGGAAGCAAGTAAATGGAAGAGAGTTCCACAAACAGGAAGTGTGAGAAAATACATTTTTAAAGTAGAATTTAAGTATTTCATCAGTAAAAGGGCGGGACTTGAATGTCCATCTAGTAACACAGATGGTAGATTTTCTAAATCTACCATCCACCGGTATATTCATGTGGTCGGTTCACCAGGTAGAGAAAAAAGCTCATCATAGCAGTTGCCATAAAAAATATTTGTAGAAAATACAGCGGTCTCCACAGCACGTCGTTAAGAAAGAGACTGAAATCGAGATACCAAATCAGGATTGGTTACGTTGTAGATCTTTCTTTAGTTTGCTGCCATTGAGTCAAATAACCGTCTCAATTCCATGAGGCATCAGATGGAAAAAAATTATCGATTTTCTCTTGGGATTTTTCCCATTCTTCTTGGCAATAATCCCAAAGCTCACTGAGATTTCAGGACTTTAGTTAGAGAACATGTCTTCAGTTCCCATTATAGTAGTTTAATAACCTTGAGTTTTGTGATGACCAGTTTTTCAATTGTTGAATCTCTTCAACCAGACGAATCCTTTTTTGTTGCAAGTGACAAGAATCGCTATAATGCTGGAAGAATTTCAAATCTTCGAAGACTGTAGTAAACTGATATTTTCTTCTACTAGTATCTTTTACCATCACTTTTAATACAAATTCCCACTATTAAGTGTCTACGAAAAAGTTTTACCGCCATTGTGGTGAATCTCGCATTGTTTTAACTCTCACTGATCTTCTTATAGATTCTCTTGTTATTACAATATGTCTATTTTGCATTCATAACTAAATTCTTAGCATCCAATGTTAGATATTCTTTAACCACACCAATCTTCTATTTTGAAGTTTTTTGGTTAATGATGATGATTATTTTTCAAGTATTTCATCAAATTAAACTTCACAGTTAAGACTGCTTTCCTTCTTCATTTGTCCGGCTGTTAAGTTTGGAGTGCCTATCAAGATTCTCTGAAAAATTATTTCGTTTCATTTTTCAACTGTTTTGATCTTCCGGTTTTGATCTTCAGGTTTTCTACTTGAAACACATCCAGTTGTAACAAAGCAACTACGGGTGATTTTCAAACTGTGTAGGAAGTCTCAGCTGCCAGGATGTTTTTCGTTGATTCATATCCCCTTCAAAGTCATATTTTTTAGAAGAAATGTCAGCATTGATATCAGCTTAAAAAAGAATCTAATGTACGAATACAACGATATTTTTTCATACTTTAACGTGAAGCCAATTAGAATGAGAAAATTTTAAAGAAAAGAAGTGAGGATAAGAATAAAAAAGAACATGATTCAGAACGAGAGAGAGAAAGAGAGAGAGAGTGCTAAGAGTGAATAAAATATAAATAAATCAAGCAGATTCGATTAATAGTATTCTTTTCTCATGTACGGTGTCTCTTCAGGATGTAGGTGATCATGACCTCCCACATCTCCCTATCTCTAGTGGCTCCATATCACGATTTCTCTTGCTGCCCACCCAAACTCTGCTCTACCATCCATTTGCTCAAGACCATCAAGTATGCTACGCGTTGTTTTTCTCTGTTTCTCCCTTTCTCTGTCTGACCTGTGAGTATCAGATTCTCTAAGCCCCTTTTCTTAATTACATGTCCCAGAAACATCAGCTGACTTTTGCTGATGTTACGTATTAGTTTTCCTTTCGTTTACATCCTCTCCCAAACCTCATAGTTTGATCCATGGTAACCTCAGAATCTTCGGTTGCTTCAAGTTTCTCCCTCATCTTTTAGAAAATTGCCCGGAATTTATTGTCATATTGAGAAACAGCCATCACATAACACATCACTCAATACACGGATTTTCTTATTAGCGGTGCCATTTATATGTCAGGCCCGGTACTTATTGAGTGATGTGTTATGTGATGGCTGTTTCTCAATATGACAATAATTGCCCGGCATTTATTGTCATATTGAGAAACAGCCATCACATAACACATCACTAAATAAGTACCGGGCCTGACATATAAATGGCACCACTAATAAGAAAATTCGTATGATTTTTAGGAAATACCAACCTTTCCATGGCAAGTGACAAAATGTGGGCCCAGTAAGTTTATTACTTTACAAATTAGTCATTTAAGTAAAGCTACTAGTGCAAATTTTTAAAACAATGAAAAATTATTAATTTCGTTTGATGATAAATCACTGCTTCCTGATGGGAAAAATCATGTTCAAGCAAAGCAATGGCTTAATACGTGATATTCGGTTCTGCTCCGTCGGAAACAATGGTTAAGAGGTGGCATGCCGACTTTAAACGCGGTCATTTAGACACAAATGATGCTGAAGATTCAAGTCACCCAAAATCGGCAGTTATCCCGGAAAACACCTCAGATCCGCAAATCACTTATTAGTCGATCGTATATTGAAGTTGATTGAGATATCAGTGGAGCTGATCATGTCAGGAAACAGTATATTCACCATTTTGCATGAATATTTTGTCAGTGAGAAAGCTGTGTTCAAAATGGATACTGCGTTTGCTAACAAAATCAAAAACAACAACACGTTGCCAATTCAGAGAGCTGTTTGCATCTGTTTCTGTAAATATGTCTCTACATTCCCGAGTCAAATCGGCAGTCAGCTGAGTGGACAGCAGCAGGTGAAACCGTCCAAAGCGACTAAACACTCAAACATCAGCAGACAAGATTTTAATCTTCGCAATATGGGACGCGCAAGGTGTTTTCTTCATCGATTAGCTTGAGAAATGAAGAACCATCAATAGAAAATATTATATAGCATTATTGGTGCGTTTGCAAGAAGAAATAGCAAAATACGGCCACAAATAAAGAAGAAAAAATGGTATTTCATATGAGGGTGTCAACGCACCGTGTCACAAGTCGATCGTAACGATAGCATAACTACGTGAATTCTCCAGATCTGACACCCAGCGACAACTGGCTGTCTGCAGACCTCAAAAGAATGCTCCAGGGTAAAAGATTTGAAGAAGTTATATCGGAAAGTGAGGCGTATTTTGAGACCAATAAAAAATCGTTGTACATAAAAGACATCAAATTGTTAGAGAAACGTTAGAATAAGTGTATCACCTTAGTAAAAGACTATGTTGATGAATAAAGTCGAATGTGTCCTAAATGTTGTTGTTTTATTTGTTAGACCCGGGATTTATTGAATGTTTTCTAGACAATCCTGTACTCTCTTTTTTGTTTCCAACGAAAAATTAGAGTAAATAATTAAACTGAAATTAAAAAGCTTGAACCAATAAAATTTCGAATGGTTGTCATTGAAAGTATTTTTATTGTTATATCTTATTATTGTTGTTATAAGTAAGAATAATTTTCATAGTAATTAGCAGGATTGATTATATTGTTCCTTTTTTGTTTTAGATCCTGGGCATGACGGTAAATGCATCCGACAGCAAGGCCTCTGATTGGGAGGTTGTGATGAGCATGGAACCAGCTCATAATTACTGTTGTTTCCAGGTTTAGCCTGACCGGAGTGGAAGCAGCTGTTAGGGTCCTAGCTATGGGTAAATAGTTAACCTCCAAACTGGAGTCAAAACACCATGAAAGTATAAAAAGTTCTTTTTATAGAAATATGTACATTTTTTAAGAAAAAATATAACCACAATATATTTTTTGAGGAACGAATTATTACCATAACACATTCTTTAAGAAAAAATTATTCTTAGCCAAACATTTTTGAATACAAAACTAAAAGACATTTTCAGTTTTCTAAAATAAAAAAGAATAAAACAAAATATTTTCATTAAAATCTGACGAAATCAACTTCTCACTATAACGGAACATTAAAAAAAGAAAAAAACCCATTAAAACCCCACTTTTTGGCATTAAATGACCCACAGAGATTGATATGCCGTTAAACAAAACTCAAACCCCAAACCCTAAAACCTTTTCTGTTTTACGGCTTGTCAATCCTTTAAAAGTTATTCAAAGCCGGGACATATTTCTGAACTGTCAATATATTTATCTTTTGTCTTTGAGAATAAATAATTCAGCAAAGATTTCACACGTTTTCTTTTGATAAATCCTACATATGTGTGTAGCTGGTGTGTTCATACTTTTGAGTGAGTGAGTATAACAAATTCTAAAGAACAAAAAGACGAAGAAAAAGATATACAGTCGAATAAAAATGATATGACAAAAATTGAAGAGAGAAGTTACGAAATCAGGAAACAGGGAAGCGAATAAAAATTTTCGGGAAGATCCTTCCTATTGCCTTGTCAACTGACAACTCACTCTTTCTTAAAAAAGAATTACCATGTTTATAAAATTCAACCAATTTTAAATCGTTTGCGTAAATAATATCTTTACGTAGACAAAAAAAACTTTATTACTTTGAGCACAAGAATGTGTTTAAAGCATGTAAAGCTAACTACGATAATATATTTATATATATATATATATATATATATATATATATATATATATATATATATATATACACGAGAAAAAATCGCAAGATCGCCAAGACCTCCCGCGGTTTCGCACAACGGCTCGTCAGCCTGACGAGCCGTTGTGCGAAACCGCGGTAGGTCTTGGCGATCTTGCGATTTTTTCTCGTGTGTTTTTGCTCTGCGTCACTGCCTCTTGGTTAATCCTTTTTGGTTAGTTTTGTATCGAGCAGTTTTCTTTCTTTGTGGTTCGTTCCGTTTGAGGGTTTTTTTTCTTTGCTGTGAAGTACTGTATGTATTGTCGGTGCTCCGCGGTTTTCTTTTTTTTCCCCCTCATTGTCCAAAGCTTTATAGCGGCGGACAATAACGGAGTTAAATTCTGCCGGTTATTCGTGGTCCTTAAAAATTACTTCTGTAAGATTTTAAGATTTGGATACGTACAGAGTCGATTTTATTATATATATATATATATATATATATATATTATAAATTGTTTATTTTAACAACTGATGTATTTGCTTACTTGATTAAAGATTACATATAGTTTTAAGAAGAAAATGAAAATATTTTTATATTTAAATTATTTTGTTGTTATAACTTTCAGGAATGTACATATTATATCGCCCGATGTATTTAGCCACATTGTCCATCCTGTAAGGCTGTTTTGAATATTTGCTTTTCTAGCATCGGATATGTAGTGTTTTAGCACCAGGTTTGAATTACAATTTTCTTCAAGTGGTCAAGTGTTTTGACGTAATATTTTGAATTCAATATTTCATACGTCTATATTATTTTCGAGTCTGAACATTCGATGCTCTTATTGATTTATTTTTATTCCATTTATTAAGTTTGATAAAATATGTATTTGGCATGTTATAATTTTGCTGCATATTTTTTTAATATTTGCAAAATAAAAATTTTTAAAAAGTGTATCATGATTTTGTTTAACGTAAGCTATTCAAAGGGCCAATATATGAATCCAGAACACCACAGAAATGAAAAACAGTGACAAGTGTCCACATAGCAGAAATGGTCAAGAATTGAAGTGTTTTTTGATTGAAAGGTCGCAAAATCTAGAATAGTTTGAGTGCAAATTTAGAACGCAAATGTATTTGCTGAGAAAAACAAACAAAAAGTAACCGAAACGAAATCATGAGACGAAATAAGGTTATTGTTGTGCTGTATCAAAAATTAATAGCCTTTTCTTTTTTGACATATAATCATATTATTTTTCTCATTTGTTAATAATCATTTCATCCCAAGAAAGTGACAGAGAGAGAATAAAAAGATATAGTAGATGTCAAAGAAAGACACATATGAGAGAATAAAAATGATATAGTAGATGTCAAAGAAAAGATAAGAGATGTATGCAAACCAAGTAGATAAATGATGTGAGTTGACGTTTCATTTGAAACTTTGGACATTGCAAATGGTATGAAAGTAAACAAATGGTAGCACATGAACATTACAGTCCTTCCAAAAGAGAGGAATTTATCCACGAATCGAGAGAACATAAATTTTAGGTTTGATGTTAGTTTGATGAGAGCTAGGATATCAAAGGGCCTTTTCACGCTACGAATGTTGGTATCACGGACGTGAGAGTAAATGTTGAGTGGTTTAGGCGCTTTTGTTTAGCTGGTTTAGTTTAAACATTTTATTCCGTGTTATTTAGAGCTACTTCAGTAAAGAGAGACATAGAATATCTATAACAGTCGGTCATCAAATGTGTCATTTTGAGGAAGGTAACTAGAGCAGACAGCGGCAAAATGTGGCTTTAGGGTTTCCCACCGGAGGCACTGGAAGAAACACGCATTCATGCGCGACCTGGTACTACAAGAACCCCGATAATATACAACTGTTGATCAGAGCAGAAAGTTGTTCAAGATGTGCATTCTATTGCAGTGGATATCGGCTCGAAACGGGAAACCAGAGAGCCAAGTTTAAATTCCAGTTGAAATCATTGCATTCACTTCCGAAGAACAGAAGTAGAAATTTTGATAAAGAAGACCAGCAACAATACATCAAGTCTGCAGTCATTGATGATGACCACATCGAAACGCTAATTACAAATAATCCAGCTCACACGAAAGGAACTTATTAATTTTAGAAAAAAACGGAATTTTATTATTACAGAATAGACAAAACATAAAAAATAGTACTAGTAATATTTTGAAAAAAACGAATTTTTATTATTACGGAATGTACAAAACATAAAAATAGTATTTATAATTTTAGAAAAAAAACGGATTTTTATTATTACAGAATGTACAAAACATGGAAAAATAGTATTAGTAATTTTAGAAAAAAATTGATATTTATTATTACAAAATGTACAAACATAAAAAATAGTATTAGTAATTTTAGAAAAAAATTGATATTTATTATTACAGAATGTACAAATATAAAAAATAGTATTAGTAATTTTAGAAAAAAAAGGATATCTATTATTACAGAACATACAAATATAAAAAATAGTATTAGTAATTTTAGAAAAAACGGATATTTATTATTACAGAATGTACAAACATAAAAAATAGTATTAGTAATTTTAGAAAAAAAGGATATCTATTATTACAGAACATACAAATATAAAAAATAGTATTAGCAATTTTAGAAAAAGACGGATTTTTATTATTACAGAATGTACAAACATAAAAAATAGTATTAGTAATTTTAGAGAAAAACGGATATCTATTATTACAGAACATACAAATATAAAAAATAGTATTAGTAATTTTAGAAAAAAAGGATATCTATTATTACAGAACATACAAATATAAAAAATAGTATTAGTAATTTTAGAAAAAAACGGATATTTATTATTACAGAATGTACAAACATGAAAAAATAGTATTAGTAATTTTAGAAAAAAAAGGATATCTATTATTACAGAACATACAAACATAAAAAATAGTATTAGCAATTTTAGAGAAAAACGGATATCTATTATTACAGAACATACAAATATAAAAAATAGTATTAGTTGTAGTGTTGCTTTTTATGTTTGGAAGCGAAAATCGCATCTATACTCTTCATATATTATAGCAGTATTGTAAGGCAATTGAAAATACTTAAAGCTTAAATCCTTACGACGCTTGGGTGTCTCACATTGAATTCAGACAAGTTACATTCCCTGTAAAGGGGTAGTAAATGCTGGAATATTTTTCTGAATCGTAAGTTTTCGTCTTTCATGTGAAATGTTTTCGATCTCATATCTCTTTGCAGACATGGCAGAAATTGGCAGATATTTCCGATCACATATATGTATACATCATTGTTGTGTTTATCTTCAACCCTGCTCACAGTTCGAACAGTTGTATCTTCCTCCTTCGCTGGTTGGCAACTATGGCTAAAGATACTAGTCTTCCATAACAAGTAAAACCTGCGAATCCAAATAAAAGTAGCACTAATCTTTTCCATTTCTCATTCTCTACCGCTATCGATGACACCACTTGCATATTATTCAATGGTCAGAATCATTCAAGATATCTGAAGACTGGCTTTGCCACAAAGGATGAGGTACTGGCCGGGTTATTTTATCCCCGCAAAAATCGCGATTATATGGACTCTGCAACTGCTTACAATAGTAGATGTTACCAAGCAGACCACCATGCAAGTACCGACTGGTCTTAACGTTGCTTAACTCCAGCGCCTTCAACATGATTTGATAACGCGTCATAGGAGAAAGAGTGAGGGAAAGAGAAATAATGAAAAGGAAAGAATCAGAGAATGAGAATATTTTACCGCTAAAATTAAGTCGATACAAGTTTGATGTCGGGCAATAATCCAGCCTTTCCTTTGCTTACAGTAACTTGATATCGTTCTCCTGTCCGAGACGTGTCTATGGTTATGACGTTTAAAAGTCAGCTCGAATTTTATGATTCTTTTTATCTGATATAGTTTATCGTTTATAATCATACAATCAGTCTGCGTGGTCAAGTTTCAGACGTTCTCACAATTTCAAGCGGTTCACCGTTCTTACCCAGTCATAAATTTGTATTTTTTATGAGCCAATTGGCTGCATCTCATTTTGACATGATTCACGGTTTATGTCTGTATAATCATTGCTCGATTTTATGTAAGGAATTATATTTTTATGAATCGTCTTAGAATATTACACAAGAATTAAAAGAACAATGTTACAATTCTGAAATAAATACGATATATTGGAAATAAAAAAATATTAAACATAAACTGTTTCCAGAGTTTGATAATACTGTAGAGTTAAAAATGTGTTTATTACACTTTGGTTAAGGTTAATACAGAGGGTCGGGTGGCGGATAGTGAGCAACATCAGGGAGTAGTGTAATGGCAGAAAATGCAAGCCTCGGCAAACAAGGACGACGGATAATTGCAAAACCTGACGAAAAGGGACAACAGGCAACTTCGAAACCCGGAAAGAAGGGGGGGCGGACAATTACAAAGCTCGACAAAGAAGGAAGACGGACAATAGCAGACTCCGGCGAAAAGGACGACGAACAATTGCAGATCTCGCTTAATAAGGACGACAAACAATTTCAAAGCCCGCCAAAGAAAGGGGATGAACAACTGCAAAGTTCAGCAAAAAGGACCAAAGACAGTTGCAAAGACCTACAAAGAATAGCAACGGACAACTGCGAATCTTGCCGAAAATAGAACGACAATTAAGCAAAGTCCGGCGAATAAGAAAGACAAATAATTGCAAAACGCGACAAAGAAAGGGGATGAACAACAGCAAAGTTTAGCAAAGAAGGAGCAAAGACACTTGCAAAGCCCTACAAAGAAGAGCAACGAACAACTGCGAATCTCGCCGAAAATAGAACGACAATTAAGCAAAGTCCGGCGAATAAGAAAGACAAATAATTGCAAAACGCGACAAAGAAAAACCAACACCAATTGCAAAACCTGACAAAGAAGGACGGCGGACAAATGCAAATCCTGGAAAAGAAAGACGACAGATAATTGCAAAAACTTGCAAAGGAAGATGAAAAATTGCAAGGCCTGGCAAGGAGTTTCGACGGAAAACTACAAAGCCCGGTAAAAAAGGAAGGCCAACAAAATGCAAAGTCTCACAAAGAAGCACGATTCACAACTGTAAAGCTTGGCAAAAAAAGAAGACGGACAAGTGCAACGCCGGACAAAAAAGAACGACGGAATAATAAAAAAAGCCCGGCGAAGAATGATGGTTGACATTTGCAAAGACCGGCGAAGGAAGACGACGGACAAATCACACCGAAAAAAAGAAACGAAGGGTGATTGCAAATATTAACAGAGAAGGACGACAGGCAATTGCAAAGCCCGACAAAGAATAAAGAGAGACGATTCAAAGCCTGTCGAATAAGAACGATGGATGATTGCAAAGCCTGCCGAATAAGAACGACGGACGATTGCAAAGCCAAGCGAAAAAGGACGAAGGACAATTGCCACACTGAGTAAAAAAGTATGACGAAATCGCAAATGCCGGCGAAGAATACTGCCAAAAAATGAAAGAGGGAAAATTGCAAAGTTGGACAAAAAACAACGACGTACAATTACAAAGCTTGTGAAAGAAGGACGACGGACAATTGCAAAGCTCTTTGATGGAGACGGACGGACAATTGCAAAACGCGTTGAAAACACCAGCAAGGGAAGCTGATTAGCAATTGAAAACCCGATGAATAAGGCAGTTGCAAAGCCTGCCGAAAAAAGATGACGGTCAGTTGCATATGCCAGCGAAAATGGAGGACGAATGGTTGAAAAAGCCCTGTGATCGACGACAGACAATTGCAAAATCCGGCGAAGAAAGATGACAGTTAAATGCAATACCGGCGAAGAAATACGACGGACAATTGCATTGTTCCGAGAATAAGGACGATGCTCTATTACAGGCTTGACAAACAAGTGCGACACACAATTGGACATTTGGGAGAATAAAGACGATGGGGAATTGCAAAACGTTGCAACGAAAAACGACAGATGAAAGCAAATACGGCAAAAATTGACAACGCACAATTGCAAAGTTCGGAGAATAAGGACGACGAACTGTTAGAGCGCTCGACAATGAAAGACTATGGATAAACCCAAACCTGCGAAAAAAGACCACGTACAATTGTAAAATCCGAAGAATAGGACAGCAAAGCTCAAAGAAAAATAACGTTAGAAAACTCACAATAGTTTGGCCTGCATTGCAAAACACAAGGCTTTAGCGGGTACATGAATACATCATTCACATTTCCAGCTTTTGCTTCTAGAAATATTACAAGTAAAAATCTATTGCAGGTGACAAAGAAACTTCAGCCGGGGTGGGTGATACTCTACTGAATGATGCTGAGAATGGCATGTATCGAGCATGGGATCAAGGCAGGTATTTTATTGCAAATTCTTCTTCATGTGCCATGTTCCTTTAGGACGTAGCTTTTGAAATGCGTCTTTGGCCGTTCCAATGTGTCTTTGTATCTCCGTGTCGCACTTTCTATCCTTTGTCAAAACACTTCCCAGGTATTCGAATTTTTTACTTGTTTCATTTTAGATTCTTCGACTTGCAGTTGGCATATTGGTCTCCTCTATTTGCTGATGACCATACATTCAGTTTTCTTGAGGTTTATGCTCAGTCCTTTCATTCACTTTTCTCACTGCTTGTTGTTATAAATGCGTTTTATTTTCAGAATTGGGATAATTGATCCTTTTCGCATATAATTATGTGTATGAACCATTGGTATACAGTTTTTATGAGTATAAAATAGCTGTACTATTTTTGTTCTCGTAGTTATTAGGTTCCGTCCGTGTAGTAAGGCGGCGTGTTTATACAATGGATAAATAATGCGCATAATGGAGGAGATAATTACTGAGAATATATCTTTCTCCAACAATTATTTAAAATATTTATCCGATTAGAAGTTAAATTGTCAGGGTTTATAAATAACACAAATTTATTTAATATTGTTAAAGTAAGTCTTTTTTTTTTGCCTACTTTTAAATTCTAAGCTTTTCAGGTTTAATTGGTTTTCTTTAATTCTAATTTTTTTTTTTTGATTTTAGCAGAAATCTCTTGACTGGACTTTTACTTCCATGTTTTTTTGTTTTTTTTTTCAATTGGAGAAGATAGATCTATCTATCGCCCGGTTCAAACTCCACCCACGTCTATTGAACAGGTTAAGAAGCTCATCCCTTGTTCCCTGTTTAGGATGTTGTTTGCGGCTTTCTCTTTTCCAATCTTCTCTGTTTTTTTTTTTCAATTGGAGTAGATAGATCTATCTATCGCCCGGTTCACACTCTACCCATATCTATTGAACAGGTTAAGAGGCTCATCCCTTGTTCCCTGTTTAGGATGTGGTTTCTGGCTTTCTCTTTTCCGATCTTTTAACTATTACGTAGCCACCTGCACATCAGTGGCGTTACCGCCTTGCTCGGGGTGATACGATTAAAAAAAATAACTGTGATTTAAACCAAAATAACTACCACTATATATTCAACTAAAAATAATTAAAATACATTATATTTTGCCTGTTGGCTAAGTTTTATTTATTTTTGTGTGTGGTGGGACAGGTAAAGAACAACCTAATATGTAAGGTACGAATTGGGATCTTAAAAATCAAATAGGTACAAAATTTTAAATATGTGTGACTAAAAATGTGACACCAAAATTTGAAGATGATTTGTAATAGATAAAAAAAAGGGGTCCTTATAGTGAAATAAAGATTTATGATACTTAATGTATTCGTTAGCCGAAATGTTACAACAGTATTAATATTCTCATATGGCAGTGAATACTGAATGATCTCAAAGGTGACGAAGAAACTTCAGCCATTGTGGATGATATTCTACTGAATGAAGCTGAGAATAGCATGGATCGAGTGCGGATCAAGGCAGGAATTTTATTGCAAATTCTTCCTCATGTGCCATGTTCCTTTAGGACGTAAGCGATCAGGGACTGCCACTTGGTTCTGTCTTTTGTCGCTCACAATAATTTTTATCTTTGCATCAGTTCTAAGCCCAAATTCTTCAACCATTTGCTCAGACCTAACAAGTGCTGCTTTTCCCTGTCTCTCCCTCTATTTATCCGACCTGTGAGTATTAAGTTCTCCAGGCCCATCTTCCTCATCAAGTGTGCCAGGAACATCATTTGTCTCATCCTGATATTTTCTACTTGTTTGTATCGTTTCCAACACCTGATCGTTGCACACGCGCTCCGTCCTCAGCATCCCTCTGTAAAACCACATTTCTGCTGTCTCAAGCCGCTCCTTCATCTTTGGTAAGATCGTCCCGCATTCACTTTCATACAGAAGGACAGATATCGCATAGCAATCCAGCACTCTTTTCTTTTTTTCTAATGAGATTTTCCTGTTTTCAGTACTCATGATAGCTTTTTAAATGCATTGTTGGTCATGCCAATGCGTCTTTGGATCTCCGTGTCACACGTTATATCCTCTGTCAAAACACTTCCCAGGTATTCGAATTTTTTACTTGTTTTATTTTGGATTCTTTGACTTGCAGTTGGCATATTGGTCTCTTCTTTTTTGCTGATGACCATACATTCAGTTTTCTTGAGGTTTATGCTCAGTCATTTGATTCACTTTCTTTTATAAACTACTGTAGAAGGTCCTGTATTTTCCTTTGCGTATCTGCTATCAACACTGTGTTATCCGCGTATCTGATAAAGTTGAGATAGAAAACTAAAAAGCATTTCTATTTCGATATTACCCAGTTATAATTTCTATGACAGTCAGTTAGTCAGTTATGTGCCATACGTGATACACGCTTGGGCGATCATGTCTCGAAAGAGACATGACTGACTGGGCAGAAGATTATCCCGCAGTAGGTTGCCATTGCTTTCTGCGGTAGATTGGTTGCCTACCAAGGCTATAGAACCCAATCTGTCCTGTTATTTGACTCATCGATAGGAAAATATGTATTATAATATTATGTAGTAATTAGTGGGGGGGTCAGTTTATTACTTCATAACAATAGAAAACCGATCCCCCACTTTATAACCAGTAGAAGCTTTAATCATGATTCCAACTATTATATTCAGTCAGTCAGTTAAGTGCCATGCGCGATACACGGTTCGGGCGATCATGTCTCGAAAGAGTCATGACTGATAAAAAACGGCTTTCAAAATGGAATATTCATAAAAATAGAGATAGATTGTTCTCGTTAAGTTGTCTATGTCTCGTATTTTCTTTCTAGTATTTTTCAGTTATTGCTCTTGTTGGTTCCACTGAGTCCCAGGCATCGACCCAGGGATTGAACAATTTACACCAGTTTGTTTTACTAAATGACACCGGTAGAATAAATATTGACTACGGTCTGAAATTCAATAAAGGTTTTCTCTCATGATTTCTTTCTTTCTGTGAATCTTTCTCATTTTCTGCGAATCTTTTTTCTTCCTGTGAATCTTTTGTTTCTTCCATCGGATCCGTCTTTTTTTTCTCATTCCTTTATTTCTGACATTCTTTTTTAATTTCTTTTTTGTATTGAATCTTTCTTTAATATTAATTCTTTTTTTTACCAATATATAATTCTTTCTGTCCTTTATTACTCGTTCCTTTCTGAGATTCTTCCTTTCATTCACACCATCGACTTCGCAACTCCCCACCAGTAAATCACTCCCTCATTCCCCTTTTATTTAATGCCGATTTTATGTCCATTTTTAAAGCAGAAAGATAAATAGATGATTTTATTGTGGGTAGAGACAGCCGCCCTTCCACGTTTGTAACATAATTAAAAATACTTCATTTGTCTCTAGCCGACCAAAGAATATTTGAAAGCCAGGAAATGAAAGAAAATACAAATACAAGAGGCAAGAGAAGTTAAGAACAAATTTAGCGAAATTACGTGTAAAACAATTAAGTCTGACCAGAATTCAATGGGCTGTCAGGGGAAATCAAACGAGTGAACAAATTTAAAATCAAATACTGTTTCCACTTCAATTTAAAATAAAATAAAATAAAAACACCTATAAAATGAAAATAAACATAAAACATTTTTATCGATACAGTGTGTAAAATTTAAACAAAAACATAGAAATAATGGTTTTTACTCAGTCAGTCGCACAATTTCAAGAATACACATATGCGTATTTCAGATTAAACGCAATTAGAACGGGTATCAAGAGACTATATATATATATATATATATATATATATATGTGTGTGTGTGTGTGTGTGTGTGTGTGTGTACGTGTGTTTGTGTGTGCAATGAGATTATAAGTAAATATTTTTGTCATAGTAAAAAAAAGAATTTCACCGTGGACTGAACATGTGAGCAACGACGATGTTTTGGAAGAATGGAATGGAAATGGAAACGTATATTTAATAACAGGAAGAGACACGTAGTCATGAAAGACGGCTTGTAGAATATAATACTCACAAGGCGGAGAGAAGTTAAAAGAGACCGAGGAAAACAATGCGTGACATACTTCATAGACTTAAACAAATGCAGCAGGTTTTGAGAGAAATAGCAAGAAAAACTCATTAAGAACAACAGGAAACAGGATGACCTGTAGGGCCATTATTGCCTACATCCTGAAAGAACACGACACATAAAAGAAAATGTTTACACTAACCACACACAAGTGTGTGTGAGGCGTTATCTTCAGGTAATAATCATAGTGGAAACAATTTATTTGATTTAATGTGTAATTCTTACCTTTTGATATCTGTTCTAAATAAAGTAGTACATACCCGTGTTGCAAGTGCGTTGTGGTGCCGTGGATATCGGCTTGGAAAGAGAAATCGAGGAGCAGAGTTCGAATTACAGTTGATATTCCTTGCATTCACTTACGCACAAGTACCCTTGGGAAAGGTATTAATCCTTTTATTCCCTCCTGTTATGGGTTAAATAATAGGACAGATTTTGTTGTATAGCTTTGGCTCGAAACCAGTCTACCGCAGAAAGAAATGTCAACCTGCTGCGGGTTAATGTTTTGCCTAGTCAGTCATGTCTCTTTTGAGACATGATTGCCCAAGCGTGTCTCACTTATGGTATTTAACTGACATCCCCGCTGTTATAAATTCATGATGAAGACCACTGACATTCTATCTACCACCTGCAAAAGTACACAACTAATATTGTTTGGGACGGTCTCACTGTATATATAAGCATTGGTATTACAAACAAAAATAAAATGAAATCACTTCTAGTGATCGAAAGCATTAATTAGTGAAAAGGTTTATACCTCGTCTACCAGAAACAAACAAAGTAAATCTCAGTCAGTCAGTAAAGTGCCATACGTGTTACACGCTTGGGTGATCATGTCTCGAAAGATCATTATCTCGGAGTAGGTTGACATTACTTTCTGCAGTAGACTGGTTGCCAGTAAAGGCTATAGAAATCAATCTGTCCTGTTATTTAACCTCTAACTGGATAGAGGAGATGAACTAATACCTTTCCCAAGAGTATTTGCGCGTAGGTAAATGCAAAGAATTCCACCGGATTTCCGAGTCGATATCCACTGCTCCACAACGCACATCCTTGAAAAGTACATCCTTCAAAACGTACAAAATGATCCTTCTCAAAGTACAATAATCAGCGTAAAAGAGTCGACCATATACGTAAAAAAAAGGAAACCTGAAGATGACCAGATGCTTATCTGAAACGTTGTGTCTCTAATAAGATCGATAACAACTAATGATAAGAAGGATAATCCGAGTACTTCAGTGCAACATAAATAAATCTAAAAATGATACAGTTGATTACTCTACTCTCTCTCTCTCTCTCACTATATATATATATATATATATATATATATATATGTGTGTGTGTGCGTGCGTGCGTGCGTGCGTGTGTGTATTCATATTTTACTATGAGAAAAACACATATACATAAGCTGGCGCAAAGTATACAGACGTGGACATGTGATCCCATTCGAATAGATGTGTGAATTTCTCTTTAAAGCAGTCTTGCAGACATTCTTATACTTACAGGGAAATGCTATGATTAATATACACCAAAATTGAAACCTACGTGGTCAAATAAGGAGGTATTTCGAAATTTCTTGAGAATTGTTTCTGCAGTCTTGATTCCACTGATTGAAACTGTTTACTGACTGCCACATCATCGCACAGGTTTGATTTAGACACTTGTATTGGTCTTTATAGTTTCTTTTTCTATAAGATAAATCAGAATTGATTTCAAATGCTGAACCAGATGAAGCAGAGTGTGAGTTTGAGCTTTGTTTAACAGCGTATCGACCTCTGTGGGTTATTTAATGACAAAAAGTTGGGGTCTTAAGGTATTTTTAATGTTCGGTTATAGTGTGATAGTTGTTTTAGTCAGAATTTATTGAAAATGTTTGGTTATTATTTTTTTATTTTAGAAAATTGAAAATGTCTTCTAGTTTTATATTCAAGAATGTTTTGCTGAGAATAAGTTTTTTTTCCTTCAAAAATGTGTTATGGTAATAATTTTTCCTTCAAAAATGTTTATTTTTCTATAAAAGTCTATTTCTATGCATATATTGCTATAAAAGTGTATTTTTATACTGTCATAGTATTTTGACCTAAGTGTAAGGGTTAACTATTTTCCCATAGTTGGGACCCTAACAAATGCTACCACTCCGGGTCAGGGTGGTCCTGTGAACAACAGCAATTAAGAAGTGGTTCTATGCTCCCCACAACCTCCCAATCAGGGGTTTTGCTGCCGGATGCCGTTTAGCGTCATGCCCAGGAGATTACAAAACGATTGAAATTTTGAAAATTAGAAGATACTGATTAAGTTATATATTTCGAGGATTATTTTAAAATTATTTAAAAATAAAATCCACCCCCTACTTCATTGTTTAGATTTTTTCTTTTCACATACAAGAACTTATTCGATTCTTTAGTCTCAAACTATTGTTTCTAAGCTATTCAAACGATATATTCAGTAAATTTTAAAATTGCATGATGTAAGTCATAACTCCCAAATTTTACAGCTGGCTTCAATTTTTGCTGGATGGACGAAAAGTGTGACATTTATATTATTCAAACCTACATTTTATTGACTTTTAGAAATGATTGAAACACACTGTCTTATTCTTCCTTTAGTTCTCATCTTTGATTGTCATATATGCTACAGACTTTATAATTCGATCGACTAACCTGAAATGCAGTGGATATCGGCTCGGAACGAAAAGTCTGAGAGCCTAGTTTGAATTCTCATGCCTTTATTTACATACTAATAACTTTGATAAAGATATTAGTTCAATCTCCTCCCTCGAAGACATTTTTATGATATTGTGGCGGATTTCTACAATGTTCGAAGAAGTGTGGTCTTCTTCAAAGCACTCAGACTCAACTCGGTCGAAGCCATTTTCAACAACTGATGTTGTAATGTCGTTGTGTAATTTACATTTTTCTGAACTTCTTTTTTATGCCATCCTTGAATGTCATACAGAAATCCTTTTCTGACTATGCGATTTAACTACGTTACTTGAATTTTAATGCTAAAGTTTTTCTTTTGTAGCAACTTACGGTGTTAGTCGAAACTAATTTTAGCCTCCCAAAGATCCAAAGGTTTTGTTAATAATCTCAATGTTAAATGGAAACGCCATAGTTTAATTACTCTACAATGTTAATATTTGATTTTTTTTATCAGCTATAAACATGCCGTTCTCGTTTAAACTAACTGGATCGAAACAAAATTGTAGAAAATTTATACTTTCCAGATGGCTGTAGGGATGCAAAAAGCGATTGTCTCCCCTTGTTTGAGGTGCAGTCACGGTGTTCAAATGATGGCTACCTCGACCATAGATTGGCGAATGCGATCAGTCGTTCAGTTAGCCTTCTGGAGCTTTTTAGTTTGCGTTTTGTTTAATAGCATATCAACCTCGATGGTTTATTTAATGCGAAAAAGGTAAGGTTAGTTTTAATGACATATCATCCTCGGCGGGTCATTTATTGCCAACTAAATTTTATTTATTTATTGCTGGTAATACCTTTTTCTTTCAATAATTTAGTGTTGTTTTTTATATAAGTTTTGTGTCTAGTAATACTTTTTTCTTTTCGAGTATCAAGATTCATTGAGATTTGTTTTTAAGGGCACGGTCTCCAAGTTCTACCCTTGTTATTTAACCCATAACTAGAGGGAAGGGACGGATTGATACCTTTCCCAAGGGTACCAGTGCTTAAGTGAATGCAGGGTATTCAACTGGAATTCGAACTCGGCTCACCGATTTCTATTTCCGAGCTGATATCCATTGCACCACAACGCACATCTGTCACAAAACGCTTACAGCACCTGATATTCCCAAGTGGTCACCCATCTAAGTACTGAATAGGCTCAACTTCGTTAATCGAGCGAGAACCGGTATATAGAATGTGATAAGGCTGTAAGGCAAATATGTAAGGTTTTAAGACATTTTTAATGGTCAGTTATAGTGAAAAGTTTATTTTACTCAGATTTTGATTATTTTTTTTTATATTAGAAAACTGAAGATGTTTTTCTCTTTTGTATTAGAAAATGTGTTACTAGTAATAATTTTTTCCTTCAAAATGTATTATGACATTTTCTTTTGGCTTTTTGTTTTCCTTCAAAATGTCTTATGGTAATAATCTTTTTTCTTAAAAATATATATACTCTTCTATAAAATTTTATTTTTATACTTTCATAGTGTTTTGATTCCAGTTTGCGAGTTAACCATTTGTTCACAGTTGTGACCCTAACAAGTGCTACCACACCGGGTCAGGAAGAGTTGGCCCCATGCTCCTCACAACCTCCTAATCAGATTCCTTGTTTTACAGTCATATCCAGGACCTAGCTTCCTGCATTTACGACGTGTGTTTGCTTTTTTTAGTGCGTGCAAAGTATAAAATCGTCTAATATTTCTGTCAAAATAATTGATGCCAATCTCCAGGACTAAATATTATCCACTGACATGAAGTATAAATATTATATTCAATCAATTGCTTGGTTTGCCGTTAAGAATATTGTATCTGCAATGTCATTAGTCTTGGCCTGATATCTCGCGTTTAGTCTCTTTTCCACCGCTGTATAATTAATTCCCCCTGCCTTTTCTATAAATATTTTCATGGTAATTATTCTATCAATGTTTTCTCTATGGTATCTCAACTTTATGGATTTAAACGTACAATATCTTTGGCAAGGCTTTATCATTAAATAGCAAAATGTAACCGTAAGTCCTATGCTGACAGTTTCTTCTGTCACACTTCTCTCTTGCAGAACTCTCTTCTGGCTTCTTGCTTCAAATCAACTTTGATCTTCTTGTTTTACAATTGTCATTTTCTGTCATCTTAAGTCTTCGTTGTTTTTATTCTATTTTCTTAATAGTATTTATTTTTATTATATTCTCAAATACTCAGTAAGGTGCATATTAGTTGCTTTATTACCTTGCTCCGTATAAAATGATTATAAAAATCTGAACTCCTGTGTCAAAATTAAATCTGCTGTCCCGGACAAAGGTTAAATTCGCGAGTTCGAGGTAGCACATCAGCCATTAACGCCGTTTGCCCGTTGGGAAAATATGTACGTCTTCACGAGATATATATATATATAGAAACTATTTCTGGCTCGCAGTCTCCATGTTGGGAAATACGTATAACTCGATGTTTTCCCGTTGACATAGATGATAAATCAGGCCCGCTGGAATTCACGTTTGAGAAATATTAAGATGACATCTCCAGAAATATAGAAGAATCGACAGCAGCTCGAATTCCCGTTCGGAATTAGTTAGATGCTCCCTTCCTTCTTAATTTTCCTCACTGCTTCTTATATATATATATATATATATATATATATATATATATATATGGTATAAATATTTCTTTACCCTTCCACGTCATCTTTTTAATAGGCAACAATGAGAAATAAAATTTTAATGTTTCTCGAAAACCCACAAACAGAAACGATCTAATCAACTTCTACTCCCACCACAACAAAAATAACATCTAAACAAATCACAAGATTTTACTTCAGAGCCCTAAGGTTATGTTACTTAGAATACCTAATTGAAGAAGAGAAATATTTTGAGAAAATGTTCGAACATCTCAAACTATCCACATATTTTTAAGCTCAGCGCTAAAATCCAGAAACACACACACACACAAAAATGATCCCAACAGTAATACTTCCAAAATAGATTACACAAAATTAATAATCATTCCCTCGAACAGTTTTTCTACCAAACTCGACAATAGATTACTCATGTCTTATACCAGTATTGTTACCATAGCAATCGAAGATTAAATTGGGAAGAAAAATAAACCCAACACTAATTCAAATGTCAGGATTCATCAAATAAATTATTTACAATGCAAAAATGTCTATAAGGAAGATACATCACGTCACTTCATCTACGAACACAAAACAAATTTCGGACTGAACAAGTGATATAACTCCTCATTTTGCATCGAAAAGATGCTGGACATATGTTTTATTTCATTAATGCCACCCTAATAATAACAGAACAAAATTCTTTAAAGAGAAAATACATTAAAACTCAATAAAAAATTACTATCTGCTACAAAAACGCACCGAAAACCTTACATTACATAGCCATCTTTATCTCCATCTCTTCTTAAAAAACCTTCATCCTTATGCAAATTAACTGAAACAATTATTTTAGTTTCCTTTCTTTTAACATACGGTCAGTTGTAGACTCACTGAAGTGACAGAGTGTAATTAATTTTTATTTTTTTCTCCTATTAAGTCCTTTACAGTCGTATGCAGTAATAGAAAACTATTTTCAGGAACTATTACGAAATTTGTTTGGCTTTGAATAATATTGCGTCATCAGTGATCATCAAATTTGTATTACTCCAAACACTATCGGCTCAGCTGTTGATTTGTTGTCCTGAGGTCATTGTCTGAGATGGACGTTACTCCAAGGAAGCGTAGGTAAATTGTAACGCTGCGCAGCCTTACAGAGAGATCCCAGATATTGTTGGCATCAACTCCCAGTCGTGTCAACAAGGCGAGAAATCAGACTGGATCTAACAGTCAAATATTTACAGATAATTGCTGTCTGAAGAGAAAAACAACGCTAAGAGACGATGTATGATCAAGGAAAGTGAGAAAGATCCGAGGCAGATTTTATTCGTTTTGTTTTAATTAATTTGCACAATGGTGTAACGTATATATATATATCTATCTAAACTTATTGTAAATGGAACTGTGTGTGTGTGTGTGTATGTGTGTGCGTGTGTGTGTGTGTCTGTATGTATGTGTCCGTTACTTTTAGATTCCGAAGCGGCTGAACCGATTTTCTTAAAAATTTAAACATTTGTACTATAAGCGTCTGTAAGTGCTCTTAGCTAGGTTTTGTGTCGAGGTAACCCCGATAAATATCGAAAATCGATAATCGAAAAAATCGGGTTATAGAAGGAGTGGTCCGATTTTAATCAAATTTGATATACTCATAGACAAAGATATAAGAAACGATATTCAGAAGTTTCAAGGTTGCAGTTCTTACAATAGTGCAGAAAATTTTATATCGATACCAGGAAATTAAAATTTGACTCACATCCATTCATTTTTCTTTCAGTCTACGGTTTCGCTTTAACTGGAAACAACTGTTGCTTTTTAGTCTTTTGTGCCAACGTCCAAAGAGTTTGAGCTCCAGGACCATGGATTAGTTTTAAAGCTTTCATTACACCCGAGCAACACCGGGCTATACTGCTAGTGTTATATATACACGTATAAACAAAGGTACGAACATAGACATCTACACAACGTACACACGTTCATCTAAAAATATTATTTTTAATTCAAAAACAAACATGAAGATCTAGATAATTGTTGTATACATATAATTTAATTGTTTTCTTTATTTATTTACGTTTAATTTTAATATTATTATTCTTAGAATTATTTTTAAACAAATATTTTTTTTTTTTATAAGCGTTTCACCCCGAGCAAGGCATGTCACTGCCACTACTGTGCAGGGGGCTACGTAGAGTGGAGAAAGGCTGGTTAAATATAGGAAATAACAGAGGGTGGGTGATAGGCGGGTGAGGATACCGAGAATGAGGGTTGGGTAGATGAGAGTGTTGTGAGAATAGTTGGGAGTTAGTGTGATAGGAGGTGTCTATTGACCCTACATTTAAACACCTGGAGATTGTAACTGTCGGGAAAGCAGACTTGTGGAAGGGAGTTCCACAGGCGGGAAGCGCGAGAAAAGAAGCTGTTGGAGTAGAATTTACGGTTACACCTTATTTGTTTAACTGTAAAAGGGTGGGACCTAGTTGCTAATCTAGTATCTCGTGTAAATTCGTGCTTGGGCGGCACCAGTGATCTAAGCTCATCGGAGCAGAAGCCATGAAAGTACTTGTAGAAGAGGCACAGGGAAGCTACATCACGCCGGTGTGAGAGCGGCAGCAGCCGGTCTGCCAAGTCAGTATCAACCACGTTACAGATCCTCCTTTGTATTTTGTCAAGAAGCCCAAGGAGAGCAGCAGGGGCACCCGACCAGATATGGCAGCAATATTCAATACACGGGCGGATGGTAGATTTGTATATGTGCAGAATAGTTTCAGGTGGGAAAAATTTCCGGGCCCTGCACAGCAGCATAGCAGCAGATTTGGCAATGGATTCAATATAGTCATTCCATTTGAGGTCCGCCGAGAATGTAAGGCCAAGGAGGCGTAGTATTTTACTCTCTGGGAGGCTAGCCTGTCCCATGCTAATGGGAGGTAGATGCGATTGTCTATGGTGGTTAGTTGATAACAGCTTTGTTTTGGAGGCATTGAAATTTACCAACCATTTCCTACCCCAGGTCACTACGGATTGGAGGTCCCTTTCCAGTGCGGCAGCGAGGTTCACTTTGTCGTCCAGACCTGGTTTCTGATCGATGCGGGAGTAGATTGTTGTGTCGTCGGCATACATGCCAACTTGGGATCTAATGGTGTCGGGGAGATCATTAATGTAGATCAGAAATAGCGTGGGACCTAGGATAGAACCTTGAGGGACGCCCGCGTTCGTCTGGTAGTTTTGGGAGGCATGCCCATTTAACACCACCTTTAATGTGCGGTTAGAGAGGAAGGACTGGATGAGGTCAAACAGATGTCCAGTTATCCCATAGCTTCGCAGACACCGAAACATACTTACATACATACACAACGCAAACGTAAATATGTATATTATCTTTAAATAGTTGAAGATAACCATCATTTACCATACAAAGAACACATGCTTACATCCATAATCCATAAATTAGAATGTGATAACTGGCTGCGGTGATCTGACTGCAGAAAGATGAAGACATCAGAAACCTCACTAGACAGACAAACACAAGCACAATTACGAAGACACATTATTATCTGTTGCCTTCTTCTTCTTCTTCTTCTTCTACTATGCACCGTGCCCCTTCAAGATGTTGGCGATCAAGGCCCTTCTCATTTACTTATCCCTTGTCGTTCTTGATATCACTTCTCTTGTTATCTCCCATCTATCTGTTCATGTCCATCAATTATGTCATACGTTGCTTTCCCTTGTTTCTCTCCCCTTCTATCAGTCCCGTGAGCATCAGCTTTTCAAAACCCTCCGTCCTTATTATATAACACACAAACTTCATCAGTCTTTCCCTGATGTTAAGTATCATTATCTTTCTGGTGTCCATCATCTCCAAAACCTCGTCATTGCTGACATAATCTGTCAATGGTATGTTCAGTATCTTTCTGTAGAACTACGTTTCAGTTGCTTCAAGTCTTTCTTTCATCTTTTATGAGATCGTCCAGCATTCGCTGTCATATTGAATGTCAGACACAAAAAATAATAAAGTACTATCTTCTTTGTTTCCAGCTAAATTTTCCTGTCTCGCGACTCAGCTAATGGAATGCGTGTCTGTCCATGTTAATACGCCTTCAGATTTCCATATCGTACTTTCTGTTAGAAAACCTCCCATATATTTAGATTTCTACTCCTGTTTTATTTTAATATCCCTAAATTGAGCATTTTTTATTGATTATGAGACATTCAGTTTTCGTGTAGGATATATGTAGTCCTTTCTTTCCTCATTCTTTAACTACTTCTTGTAGAAAATATTGCAGTTTCTTTGTTGTATCTGCTTTCAACACTGCTATCAACACTGTATCATCTGCGTATCTTATATTGTTCAGATTGCAGCCTTCAATGACGAATCCTACCAGAACTTCTAGAGTTTTCAGAATTATATAGTTGTATAGGTTGAATAGATCTGGTGAGTAGACACATCTTTGCCTTACACCCCTTTCTATCTTTGTGTATCCGCTGAACAGACATCCAGGAATACTCACGGATTTTCATACTTACATAATTTTCTATAATTTTAATGAAAGTGACACGTGTCTATCCAATGATAACTGATCCAAAGAAAATCGAAAAATGGAAAAAGTTTCTGTCACATTGTTTTCTGTCAATCTTTGGCGAATCTTTACTAAATTTGAAAGATGTTGGATTAATATATGTTCCCTATTTGTTTCTTATTTTATAAATATTTTTATATAATTTTTCTGTGATTTATAAGCATAAAATTCTCTTTGAAAAAAATTAATGTGTGTTCATTCCTTTCTTTTCAGCTATTGTGTTCTATTCTATTATCTGTATAATAATATCCATAAAGGGGGAAATGACTCTAGGAATTATTCCCTTTTTTCATATAAAAATAACTGATGTACATATTATATTTTTTAGTGTTTAAGAGTTGTGATGTATTCCTGGTAAATATTGTGGAATGGTTTCTTGCTTGTTTGTTAAGTTTTTTCACTCTTTGAAATTTAGAGTTTTTTTTTCCTCTAAATTGTTTGCAACACGTATTTAGAGTGAGCAGTTTTTCATTTTGTCAATAACTTTTTGGTGAGAATAAAGGATTTTATGCTTTTTTAACCAAGTGCATTTATTTGAAATTCGAAAACACTATTCCGTGTCGATATTGGCAAGATTTCCCGTATATATGCTATAATATCCCTAATAATATAGTTTTATTTCATAATATTATTCAAATGAGTTTACCAAATTTAGTTTTGCTATTATGATACAAATAACTAAAGATTTAAAGCAATTTTCCTTTTTGATGTATAATAGATTTTTTATATATAACCTACCGATAGGTACACTGATTTCTGATTTTCTGTTTAAAGCGGAAAAGGATATGATGTTAACGCTTGTTGATATACAGTCTACCGATTAAAACAGCCAAAACTCTTTATGATATTTGCTCAAGTTTATTAACTGCGCGCTTATTTTTCAAGTTCTGATGAAATTACTCTGGAATCACTAGAGTGCAAATTCGAAGAAATCTGGCCGTGTTAAAACATGTGTGGATTTACTGAATATAGTTTAAATGCTGCTGTCTGGTTGTGCCGAATATCCTTAAAGTCAAAAGCATTTTGACTGTTGTGATATTTTTTTCGGTTTTATTCTTAAAGGAATCTTTTATTTTTGGTGGTGCTGTTAATTGTTAGTCAAATGTCTCTTTGCCAGTAAAAAATTAGACAATCCTGAAAGATTAGTAAAACAATCTCTTGGAAAATCACTGGTAAAATGCATCCGCTAGTGAAAGGGCTCACTTTTTCTCGAGTATTTTTGATAATAGATTGAAACAAGGAGTTCCACTTGAAATGGGTAAAGATTTTCTGACAAAGGAGCCGTTCAACTCGGAGATCCCATTTGAGAATGGAAATGTTAATCCTGACAAAGGAAAGCTCAGGCCATATTAAATGGCAGTGAACAGCAGATTTTATAAGCATGTTATCTCTGGCATTTCTATTGACAAAAGTAGCGTTCAAAATACTATGGCACCTCTGGTTGTTACCACAACGACTGCATATCCACTGTGAAACATTATTCATCAGTTTTAATTCTAATCGATTTATGTTTAACTATCCCTTATTTTCTGGACACCCTTGAACATTATTCGCTAGAGAAAGCCTGAAGCGTGTGATTAGACAAATCTACAAGCCAGGCACTTTTGAAAGCAGACGACACAACGCGACCCGCTCAAGCGCAAATTAATTAACTCTGCGAGAGACACAGAAACAAAAAACAAAAAAACAAAACGATAATATAAAATGCCTCGCAATTTAAAAAAAAATATTGTAAACATTATCTTGTGAAATCATTAATTTCATGTATGAAAAGAAAATCGATTTACGTTTTACGAGAATTGATTGACTTTCCAGAATACGACAGTCTCCATAGACAAGTGTTTTTGAGTACAACAAGCAGATCAAAGTTTCTCATTATTATTTACTGGTTAGTATTCGAAGCCAAAAACTATTTCACGCATGCACAAATATACAGACATACCTACACACATACACACACAAACATATGTAAATATATGCACATACACATACATACACACATGCATACATACACACATACATATATACACATACATACACAGATACATACATGCATGCATACACAAATACATACACACATGAACACATGCATACATATATACATACATACACACATATACACATACACATACATACATACACACATACGTACATATATACACACATACACAGATGCATACATACATGCATGCACACATACATACACACATAAATACATGCATACTCACAAACATACATACATACTCACACATACACACATATATAAATACATGCATACACACATACATAAATACTCACACATACACACATATATAAATACATGCATACACACATACATACACACATATATACATACATACACACATATACACATACATACATACATTCATACTTGCATATATATATGATCATGCGCTAAGAACACTAAAACAATGGACATTTTTTTTACATTCTTTAACTTCTGAAAATCGGAAAGTTTGTCAGAATGCTGTAATACCGTAAGGAAAAAATGATTAAATCATCCTTGTCAGTCATATTCAATGAAAAATGCTTAAAAGACAAATATTGCTGCCCAAATATACTACATTTGCTGCCTAAATACATACATACATACATACATACATACATACACACACACATATATATATATATATATATATATATATATATCAAGTAGATTAACTACATAAAAACAAATAATTTACTTTTAAAATATAGTTACATACAACGAATTACAAACATATACGTCTCTCTTTTATATATATATATATATATATATATATATTAGCAAATGTAGGGTAGGTATACATAAAATAAAATTCTGTATCAAAAACATTGTTCTTAAAATAGTGCCCAATACAAAATAGACCGAATAATATTTATTTAGAATTTATAATATAAATATATTTAATATCACTACTGTTTATTTTCACCAATATATATATATATATATATATATATATATATATATATATATATATATGCAGTATAAAGAGTTAGGAGTCCAAATGTCTAAATGTAATGCGGGGTTTCCGATCGATTTTGACGTATGAGGACACTTGTTCCGATAGTGAAATACAGATACAAATATAGTTTTTATGTTTGTGGCAATTCATCCGGTTGGTAAAGCACACACACACACACGTGTTTGTTTGTATACAGGGTGTGATGCTAAATCGTCGCCATTTGATATTTCTAATTTAGCACATGCACTTTCATTGATTTTTATTTTGTCGACTGCTCAGTACAGTAGGCCCATTTGGGCATCGTCTGTTGAAAATAAAATATCACCCTGCTGCATTTCACGAGGGTAGTTGCTGAAGGACCATATATCAAACAAAAGGATTATACACAATTCCATGCAAGACCGCAGTCATGCCTGTCAGACAAATTTTGCAACTAAATCATGCCTTACATTGGGACTCCTAACTCCCTAGACTGCATATATATATATATATATATATATATATATATATATATATATATATGCTTTCATTTTTTGTGTGCCACAATATAATATTTCACTCACACTTACTCAAAAAATGTTGACGATTATGTGAGTTCAAAAATAATTTATTAAATTATCAGAATTTCATTTAGTCGATCCGTTAAATTTACTGTTAAATGTTTTTTAAGAGTACTTTGATTTAACAGGTGACATGTAAGGTGCCACTTAATGAGGTGGTAGTATGTCCAATGCAAAAGATAATTGTTTCGTAACAAGAATCCGTCTCTGACATTGGCACTGAAATAAGAACATTATATTAGTGATCGCTAGTTTTGATTTAGTGTGATTATGTTTGTTTATATTGACTAGGCAAGCGGCCTTCCATTCTCTTCAATTAAATTATAAGTTATAGTAAAATATGGTGTTTAATAATTTTCCTCGGGGCAAATTCCTCCTGCTAATAAGTATTATGTATCTGATTGCAATAAATATGTTGTTGCTTAGTTGCGATATGGCCTGTTCAAGTAATATTATATATATATTCCAAACATAGTGGGACTGCCACTAGTGTGCAGGGGGTTACACTGAGAGAAAGGATTGAGTAAAAAAAGGATAAAAGATGAATGGGATTCAAGAATATAGAAAATGTCAGTTGATGTTAAATTTTTAGAGATTGTAGCTATCAAAGAAGCAAGTAAACAGAAGCATGTTCCACAGGCAGAAAGTGAGAGAAAAGAAACTGTTCAAGTAGAAGTGATGGTTATCTTCAAATATTTAAAGATAATATACATATTTACGTTTGAGATGTGTATGTATGTAAGTATGTTTCGGTGTATAGTAATAGTCAATCGATATTTGTTTAAAAATAATTCTAAGAAAAATAATATTAAAAAAAAATGTAAATAAATAAAGAAAACAATTAAATTATATGTATACAACAATTATCTAGATCTTCATGTTTGTTTTTGAATTAAAAATAATATTTTTAGATGAACGTGTGTACGTTGTGTAGATGTCTATGTTCGTACCTTTGTTTATATGTGTATATATAACACTAGCAGTATAGCCCGGCATTACTCGGGTGTAATGAAAGCTTTAAAACTAATCCATGGTCCTGGAGCTCAGACTCATTGGACGTTGGCACGAAAGACTAAAAATCAATAGTTATTTCTAGTTAAAGCGAAACCATAGATTGAAAGAAAAATGAATGGGTGTGAGTCAAAGTTTGATTTCCTGATATTGATATCAAATAAGTTTTTTCATTGTAAACTGAATTTTGAAGGCTAAATAAATCCTCTGAGTAAATGGTATCATGGCTGAGACTAAGAACTACAATTATGCCTACTTAGAGCCAAATTCGAAGCAAAAGCTAAAATAAAAGGGATGAAAAAAATACAGACATACAGGCAGATAAACAGACACACACACAAGCATCTTGCCTTTTATATGTATACATTATCGATTTTCTGCACTATTGTAAGAACTACAACCTTGAAAATTTAGAATATCGTTTCTTATGTCTTTGTCTATAAGTGTATCAAATTTGATTAAAATCGGACCACTCGTTTTATACCCCATTTTTTTCGATTATCGATTTTCGATATTTATCGGAGGTACCTCGACACAAAAACTAGCTAAGAACACTCACAGACGCTTAAAATACAATTGCGGAAATTTTTAAGAAAATCGATTCAGCCGTTTTGGAGTCTATAGATAACGGACACACATACACACAGACACATACACACACAGACAAAGTTCCATTTATAAATAAGTTCAGATTTTTTCCTTTTGTTAGCGAAGACTATATGCTCGTGTGTTCCCTAATTACTTTGTTGTCTATTCAACATCCGGTGTTTGGCAAACCAGAGATGTTTTTTTTTGCTGGTGAATAGTTTGCTAGATGTGAGAGGGAATCGAGTCTATGTCGACTCTTGGTTCGTGGTCTTCGGCGCCATAGCCTTGAAAATGTTTTCGTTTTGAGCTGTTGTGGTTTATACGCGTAACGATCAGACGGGCGCTGTTCGTACTTCCATCAGTTGCGTTCATTCAGCGAATGTTATATAGCGTTATTGGTGTGTTTAAAGATAGAAGTCACCAAAGAACGTCCACAAATGATGAAGAAAAAATGATCTTTCACCAGGACAACACACCGTGTCAGAAGTCGATCGAAACGATGGCAAAATTACATGAATTGCACTTCGAATTGCTTCCGCATTCTTGTGAGGTCTGCAAACAGGAGTCAGTTCTAAAGAATTTTAGAACTGACACCTGTTTGCAGACCTCACAAGAATGCTCCAAAGAAAGAGAATTGCCTCCAATGAAGAAGTGATATCGGAAACTGAGACGTATTTTGATGCCAAAGAAATACATCGAATTGTTAGAGAAGCGATGAAATCAGTTTACCACCCTAAGATGAGGACTATGTTGATAAAGAAAATCGAATTTTGCCTAAAAGTTGATGTTTTATTTGTTAGGTCTGAGATTTATTGAGTGATGTGTTATCTCTGTCATCAGGTGATTAGATGCCGCTCATTTCGAATTACAGACGCTTTCCTTACGCCACCAGTTAGGTAGGTCTCTCGTAAACTTACTATCACTTTTTTTTAATTCCAATATTGAGTGCCGGTGTAATCCTTTGAATCAGTCGAATTTTCTTTAACGTGAAGGGCATTGTGTTTTAGATAAGTGAGGTTGCAATCTTCTTTCCCTGGGCATTATCGGCTGACTACCTCAGCAATCCTGATTTTTTTTTATTAACTGGTGATTGGTCCGGAACGTGCTACCTCTAAAGAACAAGAATTTCAGAGCCGGTTTAGCGGAAATGCCAGAATGTCACCGATGTGAGTGTAGATTTGAGGAAACAGCAATGCACGACTTCTACCAGTGTCAGCTGATGCACCCGTTCTGCCTGCATATTGGTGGGTTGAGGGCTCGTGGCTCTCTCAAACATTTCGTTTCCATATTATCACTACACAAAAATCTGCGCGTTTCGAATCTACGTTTGCTTCTCATCTGGTGATAAGTTGAAAAATATTTTCAGCTTATCACCAGAGAGAAGCAAACGTATCTCCGAAACGCGAAGATTTTTGTTTAGTAATACTATGTTTGTTATAAACCATTGTCACAACCATTACAATATAAAGCTCTACGTTGCATCGAGCATTCTTTCTAAAAGTAAATGCATGAACAGTGTGCTTAAAACCAACCTGTTCCGAAACTTTCTTACAATATATATATATATATATATATATATATATATATATATATATATATATATATATATCCGTAAGTTTCCCTCGCTGTGCCCTTTCTATAAAAGCTTTCTTTATAATTGATCTGCTGAAGTCTTCGCGCTGTGGTACATAGACTTTATTTTTATTGAAGTACAGTAATAGGCTGGCGACTAGTTCTCAACAATTGACAGGTGACATGGCACGATGTAAACGTAAATTCTATGTTACCAGTATCTTTTGTTGCAATTCTCGTTTTGGGAAACTCTTCTCCGACTCTATTCTTTCCAACTTCAAATTGCAAATATTAAAATGCCATGTCATCATTGTTTTCTTGACTACACTCTTATCGCTCATTTTTCATGTTTCTGTTCCTAGTCTTCCGCAGCCTGTAATCCCTTGTGCCTTACTAGCTTTTCTGAATTGCACATAATGAACCCGATTAAAGAAATGTCTATAATTAAGCAAGAGGTTCGGCAATACGGGTTTCTAAGGATGGTGTTAACTGTGTGACTGGCCTTTCTTGAAACGTAACAAACAAGTCGGTGCTTTTTTTTCCCAGAAAGACAACACCTTAATTCTCCCTCAATAGTAATACACACAACAAAGTTGTAAACATGTCTGTCGTACTTGTCTATATTTCTAAGATGGGGTAGTATTTACAGTATTTAAATTATTCGGACTATCGTCCTCATCTTTATTGCCATTTGTACGACGTTTCGGACTTTGTACGCTCCGGCCTTCTTCTGTTGCTTAAGGACACATGGCCCAGTGAATATAAACGTTGGTTAGTTCCTGTGATTTGACTCAAAGATTTGTGAGTTCAATACCAGGCTACAGCAGTGGTGAGAAAGTATATTGCAGAGTTAAAGGGAGATAACTCATGACTTCCAATCGAGCCATTACTACGCAAATAATGAGAATGAATTGTCGTACAAAGGCAAGAAAGATGAAGACAATATCCGAATAATGTAGCAGTGTTCTGATAAAAAGCATTACAATGAATCAGTTTGATCATTTACACGTTTCTTAGAATTGATCCTGTATATTGTGAAGGATATAAAAAACGATTGAACTCTTTATTTAATATACGATTGTGAATTATTTAATAAACGGGTGTAAATTCTTTAATCCAGGAGTCGGCAACCTATCGAACGCACGTGGCACGCCAAACAATCACATTGGCACGATTTGTTGAACTAAGGACGTCTCTGGAATACGATAATTTAGAAAAGTTTGCTGCTATTCCCAATTGTTGGACATCCCTCCAGAGATCTTTCGTCTGTTCGAAGAAAATTACTTTAGCTTTCCTTTCTGCTTTTGATTTAACTTATTCCTGTGAGCAAATTCTCTCACATGAAAGCAGTATTAAATCCACAATACAACAGCTTAACGCCTAAACACTTAGAAAATAGTGTAAAGCCCAAAGTAACAAAGTATGTTGCCAATATTGTGCAATTGGCTAAGACAATATAAGAGCAAGGATCCAATTAATAATAATAAAAATAGCTTGAATTATATTTTAAAAACGGTATATTTCTATTAACATGGTTTACATATTATTGCACATGTTACTATATAAGATTATACTGTAGAACAGTTGTACCAACTTTAACCTGTATAAAAATAAGTATGCTGTTAGCATATTGAATGATTTTAAAACCCTCAGTCGTCACATCGTTAATAAAATGTTGCTGATTCGCAAAATCTACGGATGTAAATTACTAAATCCATTATGCAAATCTGCATGTGTAAATTATTGAATTTCAAAGTGTAAATTATTGAATTATTTAGAGTGTAAATTATTTATTCTACCGGTGAAACTTATTTAATCTACGGGAATATATTATTTAATTTACGGGTCTAAATTATCTAATCAACGTGTGTGTATTATTTATCTACGAGTGGAAATTAATTCATCTCCGGGTGCAAGTTATTTAATTTGCGTGTGTAAATTATGTAAACTCCGGATAAAATTATTTAATCCACGGGTGAAAATCATACATTCTACATGTGTACTTCAGCGAGTTCGTTTCCTGGTTCGCGTTTGGGCGATTGATTGATTTGTTTTCCGCAGCTTATCAAACTCTTGCGTTGTGGATGTGTGTTGTGGTGCAGTGTATATCGAACGAGAAATCGGGGAGCCGAGTTCAAATTCCAGTTGAATTCATTGTATTCATTTACGCGCAAATACCCTTGGGAAAGGTATTAATCCGTATATCCCTTCCAGTTATGGGTTAAATAAAAGAACAGATTTGGTTCTATAGCTTTGGCTTGCAACCAGTCTACCGCAGAAAGCAACGGCAACCTACTGCGGGATAATCTTCTGCCAGTCAGTCATGTCAAGCGTGTTTCACGTATGGCACTTAACTGACTGATCAACCTTTTGCAAATTACATAAATTAGAAAATTACTTTTAGATTATGTTGTGGAGGAATATCCTGTCTTGCCCAGGAATGGGTATGGGCCGAGTTATAAAAGACCGGGTCTAGAATGATCGACAGAGTGTTCATGATTATAAGAGAGTCTTCGTCATTATACGAGAGTGATCGTGATTATACGAGAGCCATCGTCATTAGACGAGAGTTATGCGTCATCAGATGGAATCATTCTTCACAAGACGGCCACATACATCTTATACAGAGACATTGCCTTCTTGACTGTTATTCTTATTAACTGTTCGTTCGTGTACTTGTATTTGGTTTATTGTACTGAGGTATAATAAATGTCTATCCATATATCCTCAGTGTTAATTATTATTTCTTGCACTAGTCTTTCTCTGTTTATCCCCTTCCGGGATATAACAGATTATAAAATCATTTTGAAAAAAAGAATGGCTTATTGGTAAAAGTCTTCGTTATTAATGTAGAAAAGAGGTGGATTCAGAACTTTTCCGGAAATGCATTTTCGTATTTATAGTGAACATTACTGCAATTGTAAGTCGACTATCCGGTCTTGCCATGTCACCTGTCAATTGTTGAGAACTACACGCCAGCCTATTACTGCACTTCAATAAAAATAAAGACTTCATCATATCAATTATATCGAAAGCATTAATGCATTATACCTTCTTTTTTTTTAATCATTTCACCTCAATCAAGGCGGTACTGACATTGATGTGCAGGGGGCTAATTAAGAGACTTAAACTTTTAGACAGGAAATAAGTGAAGATAAAGACGACACAGGTATAGGAGGAAAAAGGGAAAGGGCAAGAGAAGGATATGAACACAGGACTGAAGACAGTTACGAGCGTAGAGAGAAAAGAAAAGAACAAGATACACGGGATGATGTTGAAAGGGCTGAAGTTAAGTGAATGAGAGATGGGAATTGACATTGTATTTAAATTCCTGACGGTTGTAGCCGTCAGGAAAGCAAGTATACGGAAGGGAGTTCCACAGGCGGGAAGCGCAAGAAAAGAAGCTGCTGGAGTAGGATTGTCACTTGCATTTGGTTGATCTAAATGTAATATGGTGGGGCCTTGATGCCAGTCTTGTTGCCCGAGTAAATTCTTGTGGAGTGGGCACCAGTAATCTAAGTTCTTCGGAACAGAAGTCATAAAAATATTTGTAGAAGAGACATAGGGGAGCCACATCCGGGCGATGAGAAGTTGGCTGGAGTCGGGACCCATCACATTACAGATAATCCTTTGGAGCCTTTCCAGAACACTGAGATGAACAGAGGGGACACCTGACCAGATATGAAAACAGTATTGCATGCACGGTCGAATGACTCCTCGACCAATCCAAGCGTACTGTATGTGTTATTCACAAGTAGTCACCCATCAAGCTGCGAAACAGTAGTAAAAATACTAAATGTATTCTCCCTGGACATGGACAACACAGATGAGAACAGCATAGCTCGAAAATTAAATCAAATTCCCATTTTATATTCTCTGTAGATTACTCGAATCGACAGATATTTGAAGAAGGCCCGTGCGTGCAACAGCCAAAACGTCACAAATATGGCAATAAAGACGAGAACAACTGTCAGAGCAAAATAGTTATTATATCTCATCTCATTAATCTAGACAAAGCCTGAACAAGACCGCGGCGTACAACAGCTGAAACGTCGGGAGTATGTCAATAAAGATGCAAACAACAGTCCGAACAATGTAAATAATGTAAATAGTTACAATACCTCATCTCAGAAATATAGACAGAAAGTAAAAGATGGATATCTTAGACTCAATAACGCAAACAACGACAGGGATTCAAATAAAAATCATAGAAAGCCCATTTGCATACTTAAAACGTATGGAAAATAGATCAGCTAAAATTTTTCTGAAAACAAAAAAATTAAGAAAATGTATTTATAAAATCATCTAAACAATTACTGGAGTGATGAGCATTCTTCAGAAAAAATATAAAATGTAGAAAGCAGTAGGCCGTAGAAGATCAGTAAATGCAGTATGGTAACAACAGAAAACATACAAAATATTGATGGTAATACGGTGCCAACTATCAGTCGCACATATACATACCATAAAAACACACACATACATATTCAAAAACATTTACAGGTACACACACACACACACACACACACACACACACACACACACACACACACACACACACACTACAATTAACGACAGCAGTAGCAGCGAAGGATGACCATTCGTTGAAAGGCACGGTTCAGGATGAATGTGAAAACAAGCTCTCTTACCATTCTGAAGATGAGATTATGATATCGAAATATTAAGGTATAATGAATAGGTTATACTAATCACCTTCATTAACTTTCTTTATTTTACCAAACGTATTGTGAGTGCATTTAAGGCCTAATCATATTTATACAAAATATGTTTTGCATAGTTCGCACGATTTATTAAAATGATACATTTTTAAACCAAAAAAGAATCTCATCTGTTTTAAGCTATATCACAAGAAACAAAAGAAAGTCGTTAATAAATCACCACTAGCGATAGCGTGGCAATCAGCTCTATCTTACTTGTCAAATGTTTTTGGCCAGTGAGGGTCACCTCCCCTGAGTGAACACCGACGGAAGAGGAAATCGACGAATCCCGGAACCAGCTGACTAATCCAGTAAGGATTTACTCTTCTCTACACGATATTTCCCGTGCATTAATTCACCGGTCGATAATTGATCTCGAGAGAGCACCGCAGCCAGCCGATCTTTAAGAGATCTTGGTTCCGATTTCTCAAGCGCCTGATCAACTATCGCCCTTCCTACTTGAAATAGAGCCATCACGCTTCATTACCCAGCTAGAACAAAAGCAGACTGACGAACGAAACGTTTGCAACAACACACTACCCACTCCTATACACACACAGACAAGCGCGCCCGCCAACATTTCTACAATCTATCTATCTATCTATCTATCTATCTATCTATTATATATCTATCTGATGCGATGCAAAAATTGTCGTCAAAACAACGCAAAATAAAACAGATACTGACATCTCATTTTAACAGACACATTTAACAAAAAATTATCTTGACATACTAAAAAGTAATTTTTTTTTCAATAACGTTGCCATTGGCTTTAACCAATTCCTCTAAACGACTTTGGAATCACCTGCACCTTTTCTGGGCGGCCTCCCCGATTAAATTGGTGAATGCTATCACAATCTTTGCCTTCAATTCATCTTTAGTGTTACAAAGAGTTTGTTGGTCTCTCGCTCAACTGCCACTATGCACACATAAGAGGGTTGCAGTCTATGGAGTTAAGTGGCCAGATCTAAGTGCTTATGTGATCGCAGAATATGTCTGACTGCCATGAATGGGTTTCCTGATTGTGTGGCATGTGCTGAGACCTCTTGACAGGCATAGAGTTTTCCAGAAACCACACTCTTCATCAAGGGCAGAATTCATGAGCAGCACTATGTCCTCAAGGCAATTGCTGTAAGCCTCTGTGTTAAGTCTGAGGCCCTGTGGAAAGATGAATGGAGGTATAAGTTCGCCATACTATACTGTGCACATTCTTCGATGGGAAGACTAAAAACGTTGTTCCATGGGACGTCACAGAGGAAGTCTCGGAACGAATCCCAGTCTGCTCTTTGGTAGCAGTAGGATATTCTACTTGTCTGGGTTTCTTGGGTTGGGTGGGAGTGGAATATAATGTTGACGGAAACTACAGTGTGGTCAGAGTTACCAAGTGGGAGGAGTTGTCTGGTAATGCAAGAGTCCGTGATGGAAGTGAAGCAGAGGTCTAGCAGTGAGTCCCTTCCGTTAGGGTTGTCAGAGAAACGCGTGGGGAAGTTCACCACTTGCGTAAGGGATTGGCTGATTGAAAAATTCATGGTGTGGACACCAGCAGGTTCGGTGACAGAGTTCTCCAGCCATTGGTGTGGTGAGCGTTAATTAATTGATTATTAGCTTCATTTATTTTTATTGTGAATTTTAAAAATTCTAAATTTAACAAATTATTTGATTTAGAAAAGCATTCATGTATTAAACAAGGAAAAGAATTAACGCACACATATAGACCTACAAACAACTACACATGAACAAATACACGAGTATACAGACATACACTGGCAAACAGACACATATACAGATTAATATACGCACCCATATATACATGCAAAAATTTCAAAATCTTGTTTTTATCGATGTTTCAATTAGTCTGTTAAATTTTAAAGCTAGATTTGGAAACTGACCGTAACGGCTACAATATTGGATACATGTAAGAACGAATTCGTAAATTGACAATCTAGCCTTAAATGAATGAGGACATGGCAGACACAATCATATTTCAGTGCATGAACGCATAAACATAATTAGATATATATTCACGCAAATACACAAACTAAAAACAAAAACGTACGAGACTAAAAACTCCACAGATCATCATATACAAAATAACAAATATAAACACATACATGAAAATCCTTATACAAAACTTCTGGCAGCATAATCGGTAGATACACTTTTTCAATACACCAATCAAATGCGTATGTATGTACACAACGGCACACATATACATATATTTACCAAGCCCCATACTGGTCACATGTAGTTATGCTTGTGTGAGCCCCAGTGGTCGAGCGTATATATATAGTTAATATTTCGGTTTTTCACGCGGTGTGACATCATATAACCACGTTACAACTATACGAACTCCGTTTGCTATTTAATGACTGTTATCGCGGCTTAGCAATGTTTTACAATCATATTTGATGGTGGATGTCTTTCAGTTAACGTCCCTGTAACCTCTCTAAAGATGGCTCATGTGAGCTGAAAGCTTAGAACCGACATAATAAAAATATATTCGAATGTTGGACAATTTTTGTCGTTATTTTCACCTGAAAAACAACGTTTAGAACGGCTCATGATTAAACATAAGAGACATTCATTGTCTGTTATATTTAGCAATATATGTTTAGGATATATATATATATATATATATATATATATATATATATATATATATATAAGAATGCGGGGTAGATATAGAAGAATCCAAAAGAAGTGTCCTGTACATAAAATGGTAGGATAACTCTCTAAGAGTTCTCTAAATATATATGTATATAAATACATATAGTGCAACTATAAGAAAAAAAAATACACGAATCGTGTAAAATCTTCTGTACAATAAAGACGGAAGCTGATGATGGTTTGCCTGAAATAAGCCTAACTTCCAATTTACCATGAAATAACGTGTCTGCCTTAATTTCCTCTTATATATATATATATATAGACACATATCTTTTTAAAGTGCTCATCACGAAAAGCCTCTACAGAGCCTTAAAAACTTAGGGAAAATCAGCAATTCAAAGAGAGCCTACTTAAGATCTTTATAATTGTAGAAAAAAGCGTTTAAGAAAGCCGAAAGTACAAACAAAACGACATTTGTCAATTCATGCTCAAATTCTCCAGAAAAAAAAAAACAGAAAAATATTCAGTACCTTTTTTTTTTTTTTTTATAAGCGTTTCACCCCGAGCAAGGCATGTCACTGCCACTACTGTGCAGGGGGCTACGTAGAGTGGAGAAAGGCTGATTAAATATAGGAAATAACAGAGGGTGGGTGATAGGCGGGTGAGGATACCGAGAATGAGGGTTGGGTAGATGAGAGTGTTGTGAGAATAGTTGGGAGTTAGTGTGATAGGAGGTGTCTATTGACCCTACATTTAAACACCTGAAGATTGTAACTGTCGGGAAAGCAGACTTGTGGAAGAGAGTTCCACAGGCGGGAAGCGCGAGAAAAGAAGCTGTTGGAGTAGAATTTACGGTTACATCTTATTTGTTTAACTGTAAAAGGGTGGTACCTAGTTGCCAATCTAGTATCTTGTGTAAATTCGTGCTTAGGCGGCACCTGTGATCTAAGCTCATCGGAGCAGAAGCCATGAAAGTACTTGTAGAAGAGGCACAGGGAAGCTACATCACGCCGGTGTGAGAGCGGCTGCAGCCGGTCTGCCAAGTCAGTATCAACCACGTTACAGATCGTCCTTTGTATTTTGTCAAGAAGCCCAAGGAGAGCAGCAGGGGCACCCGACCAGATATGGCAGCAATATTCAATACACGCTCAAATTCTCCAGAAAAAAAAAACAGAAAAATATTCAGTATCATATAAAAAACACACTTAACTACCTTTTCGTTTAGACGTATTTGCGTGTGTGGGTGTGAGCTTATAACAAATATAATTTTATTGACTATCTTTCATTGACATTTTTTCTAGCAATACTGCAGGAATTTTAACAATCTTTTTTTCGTTAAAATAAGCTAATTTCATGAAAATAAATGATACAATATCGGAATACAATTAATCTTTCTAAATATCAAATTAAAGCTAAGTTTACAAATTCCGGATATAATGCCCGAATAGTATTAAATATTTATGAATGCCGAATATCACGGCCGAATACAGCTGCTGACAACACCAGATATGACGTCCAAGTACTGCTTACTGTTTAAAATAATGTATATATTAAGAGATTACAGCTAACTGTTCGCAAATATGAAATATAACGCCCAACGTCTACGGAATAGTGTCCAAATACAGCTAAGCCTTTACAAATGCCTGATTTTTTTTTTAATCATATCACCCCGAGCAAGGCGGTAACGCCACTGATGTGCCGGGGGCTACGTAAGAGTGAAAAGATTAGAAGAGAGAAAGCCGGAAACCACATCCTAAACAGGGAACAACGGATGAACCCCTACACCTGTTCAATAGACGTGGGCGGAGTGTGAACCGGGCGATAGTTTAGTCTATCTACTCCAATTGAAAAAAAAGTGAAGATTAGAAGAGAAAACCGGAAACCACACCCTAAACAGGGAACAAGGGATGAGCCTCTACACCTGTTCAACAGACGTGGGTGGAGTGTGAACCGGGTGGTAGTTTAGACTATCTACGCCAATTGAAGAAGAAAGAAGAAAAAAAAGTAACGGTGGTGAGTTAACTAAGTTTTAACTTAGTTAAAGTCCGGTCAAAGAAATTTCTTTGAAAAACGATAAAGAACACTCGTTCAAATAACCATGAAACTATTTTAAAATGAGCCACAGAAAATAAAACAAAATAAAATCAAAGCAAAATTATAACTGACTTTTAAGAATATTTCAAATGTGATATAACACCCGAACATAGCTTTTAGGATACCTGAATCTAGATAACAGGTTACAAATACCTATTATAATTTTCTGTCTAGTTAGTCATGGATCAAAAATAAATATTATCGCCTAAGCGTGTACCACGTATGGCACTTAACTGACTGATCTGAATAAAAGATTTGAATAGCAGTTTCATAGCCTTGGTTGGCAACCGGTCTACCGCAGAAAGAAATGGCAGCATACTGGCATGAATGTCTTTTGCCTAGTCATTGATGGATCGAACGAGACATGATCACCCTAACGTGTATCACGGATGACACTTAATTGACTTATCCGAAACTACATTATTAGGACGGAACATGAAAATAGCACATGTTCTTTCTGTTAGAGTTACACATTCAGAATAGACAGATGATTACCCCACAGTAGGCCACCATTACTTTCTACGGTAGACTGTCGAACCCAATTTGTTCTGTAAGTTACCCCATAACTAGATGGAGGACACAAAATAATATCTTTCCCAAGAATATTTGCGCGTAAGTGAATGTGATAATTCAACTGGAATTTGAACTCGGCTTCACGATTTCACGTTCCGAAACGATATATACTGCACCACAACGCACATCTAGCGTTTCGAAAGCCACCTGTACAGCGTGCACTAGTCTAAGTCATGATTGTAACTGATGGTATCTGGAAAAGATAGATAACATTAGTTAGAGGAAGACACCGTTGCCACTTGCCTAAATACAGTAGTACCCCAATCGAATGATAGTTTAAAATGTGTCAAGTATTTCTGAAGCACTCTCTGTAGTGCTTTACTAAGCACAGATTTGAAGTGGTACAAGGCAGAATGTATGAGGCACCAAGTTAGGATCGAACCCAGAACTCATTTGTAATAATCTAGAGAGACAAGTTGGCTAACATCGATGTAACCTGTATAATCATATGCACTACAAAGTCGATATTCAATAATCGAAATAGAAAATTTAAAATTATGAAATTTTCATTTGTATTGATTTGATCGAGATTGAAATTTTAGCACATATTCTTAAAGATTCGTATTATTTGATGTTAATTCAGCATAAAAAAGGACAAAAGATGAAGAAAATTATAGAACAAAACTAATTCATAATGTAAAAACAGTGTGTAACACACAAAATTAGAGAACAAAATTGTAAACACATATAAATTAAATTAACAACATTATTGATTAATATTGATAGAGAATATTAATTAGGACGTGTGCAGAATACAACTTTTAATTACTTCTGCTCAACCCCGATCACAGTAATTTACTAATTTGCCACGTTGTTCAAGCGCTAGTTTGTCCATTCCCCCTGAAGATTCTGCGACAAATAAGTTACTAGCTTTCGTTTCCTTGGCATAACATTATCGCCAGCATATGGGAAGTCATCTTATATGCTGAACGTTTATTGCTTCGAATAATTGCTTTACACATTTTAAAATATAACACGTGGCATCTTTTGCAAAAGGATAGACCAATTAAGAGAATGTTCTAACAGGCGCAGAATGCTGTCAATAATATTATATCAATCAGTTTGATGTCATGTGCTTTCTGAACAGAGGCGACCATGGAACTTAACATATTCCTGTGCTTTGACTTTTTAACTAATCTATAACGTTTTAACAATATTTGGCTATTTATCAACGTCTAATTCATTAATACGCTTCATTAATATTATTATATCATTGTTTTATATCACGTTTTTTGTCTGAACCTAGGTGGCCATTGTACTTCACACATTATTCGAATCACGAAGGAATCTCGGAGACCCCAGATTGAATTTAAATCACTTTCGTTACATTCTCTTTTGAGCAAGTACTGTGAGAAAAGGGTATTTTGCTAATCTTACCATCCATTCGTTTAATAATAAAAGCTGACACATGAAAAATTATTTTTTCATATGTGTGTGTGTGTGTGTGTGTGTGTGTGTGTGTGCGTGTTACGGAAAATCCTAAAGGTTAATGAAATGGTTTTAATAACCGACATATTTAATTTAATTGTCTGAACATTATTTTTAATCGATACTCGTATGTGAGTAGATACCTTGCTTTTAATCAAACAGTATATTTCTTCTACGGGTCTAATTATTTACGATACATTTTGTTACGAGAATATGTGTCATAGGACAGTATTGGAACATGCACCCCCTATCAAAATTGGGAAAATCACCACTTGATCTGATGCGTCTTAGACTGCTCGATTACGAACGGTTCTATTGTTTAAACGAAGTCAAATCAAGCCTAAAATAACACAAATTTCGATTCTCCGTAAATAACAATCTATGCTTTCAAATGTATTGCAATTTCAACAAATGTAAACATACAAATTACGGATAATCTCGAAGGTTAACGAAATAGATTTTAACAACTGACATAATAAATTTACTTCTTAATATTATTTTTCATTGATACGCATATTAGAATCTTGCTGATCGACACACATTTTTGTATAAACGTTTATAATAAATAATCAGGCCTGTAGAAATGAATATGTACATACATTGTTTGATTAAAAACAGAATATCTTCTCAAATACGAGTATCGATTAAAATAATGTGAAAACAATAAAATTATATATATATATATATATATATATATATATATATAAGTATTTAATGGGTTAAATAGTAGAACTGCATGGTAAATTTATCAAAATTATATATATATATATATGTGTGTGTGTGTGTGTGTGTGTGTGTGTTATGTACAAGTGAATTATTCTTACAATCCAAAATGTGTTTCGTGTTTCAATGCTCTGAAAATGTGTAATAAAACGTAAAACACAAATTAATCAATCAGGCAGCTGCTGGCCATTCATACATTATGGAAGTAAATCTCTGTTGGCCTCTCTCACTTCTTCAATACGTTTCATGAGTATTAATCTTGACAATCCTTTTTTCCCTATTATGTCTCTCGGAAATAGCAACTATCTTATTCTTATAGAAACATCAGTGCTTTCGTAGTTCTATTTTTTAATTGTCCTTGATGCTTGCATCCTCATGGCATAGTCATCACAGTATTAAAATTTGTTTGTCATTTTGAATTTCTAATTCACCTGCTAAAAATATATTCAGTAAAATAACACAATAAAACTTTGGGCAGTTTATGAACACTTCGAAAAAAAATTTATAAATTTTGAAAAAAATACAAAGTTTGTCAATTCTTTTTAGAACGAATTCATTTATATATATATTCTTCATTTTTAAACGAGACATTAGGTATCTAGGTGTCTTCAGGTCATTTGTAATAACAGATTTTACCATTTTCAAAAAAAAAGGGGATTATTTTTAACGCTCACGTACCATAATTTCTGTTCTTGTACTTAATAACTCATTTTCGTTTGGTAATAACATAATCACTAAATTTTCTTCCTGGCACAGTCTACACATATTGCCAGCCTTCTTTTTACTATACTTCACGTTATCCCTGGGTATTTGTCATATTCTAATTCCAGTTTTTACACGTGGCTATCCAATATTTACACTGTTACAACAGACTAAGTTCCTAAAGATATTTTAATGCGATAAATCGTATATATGTATATATATATATATATTTGACACGTATCCAGCGTTTTCTGTTTGATATTTTCTCCATTTTCTTTCTTTTCCTTTTTTTCCCCCTTCTTTATTTTTTCTCTATACATTTTTTATATTCAGCCCCTTCCCTTTCTGTTCTGTTTTGTTTAACCCAATTCTCAATTTAACGACCTCCCATTCCTTAACTCTTTTCTTCTATTAAGCTAGACATGCCAAATTTCCATCTCTTCACTTAAAACTCTATCAAAAAATAAAAACCAAAAATAGAGTGATTTTTTTTTGTGACGTATATTTCTCAAATCTTAACCGTTATTTATTATTTATTTTTTATTTCTTTACCTTTTTTTCTCCTTTTTAATCTTATTTTTCTTCATTGGATGTCGACTGTGTTGCTGATGATACGTGAAGACTCTCTTGGGGATTTCATGTTGAAATGTTCATTCAAGATTTTAGAATTTTGAAAATTTATTTTAATTTATATATATATATATATATATATATATATATATATATATATGTATAAACATATAATTATATATATATATGTATAATATATAATTATATATATATATATATATATATATATATAATTTTTCAAATATACGCACTGTAGTGGGGGCGCTAGAGGGTGTCGTCAGTGATGTCATCGCGAGGATTACTAGGGGGTTTCGGGTCTTTCAACATCATACCCCCGTCACCACGCCGACCCGACCGGAGATGATAAGTTTCTGATCCACTCTCGATAAGCGTTTTCAGACACTGGGAAAATTACGTCTGGGCCCGGTACGAAACATATATATATATATATATATATATATATATGAGCAGAAGATTCTGCTCTCGTCTTTCGGTTCAGTGAGACATTATTTAGCATTGAACAATTAGACTACTTGCATATATGATTTGATTAAATTAGTAAAGGCTTGTGCATGACTAACAACACTTTTTGGGAAAATCGAATATAGGCGTGGCTCAATATCCTCATACGACACTCCTCCTGTGTTTCTTCTGTTACACTGGTTTCCACTCGAAGTAAAAGAAGCCAGTCTGTCCTGAAGACGTAAGGATGTATTCATATCTTTCCAAAGTATATGTAACAAACTAGTCTTGAATTTGCCCTCGGCTCTGCGATTCCTCACTCTTAGCCACTCTCTATCCTGTCTCAAGCTTATATATGTATACCACCGGCTATCATTATTAAGCCACCGCAGTGTTTAAAAAATGATGATGTATTTCATACTATTTTTTGTATATTTATTGCCAAGTGAATAATTGTAAATGAAAATAGAATGGTTCTTTTGTTAATACTGCACAATAACATGTGCATCAAAGGGTTTTATAAATATTTAGCAATTACCAATATTGCAGTTTCATCAATGAAAGAATGAAGAAAATGTAGTGTGATTCGGACGAGTTCATGTTTGTCTCCTTGTCTGGTAAATGTTTGCAAAGTAATAGAAAAAAGAACCATTCTATTTTCATTTGGCAATAAGTACTAAACATTGACTGGAATTGGAACACCATTCTTTGATCTGACTCTTATAAAGACAGAGCATGGTAGTTACACTACCGGCCATAATTATTAGGACAGCTCAGTGTTAAAAAAAAATGATGAATTTCATACTATTTTTTAGTATTTATTGCCAAGTGAATAATTGTAAATGAAAATAAAATGGTTCTCTTGTTAATACTGCACAATTACATGTGCGTCAAATGAATTTTTAAATATTTCATAATTAACTATATTACAGTTTAATCAATGAAATTATGAATAAAATTTACGGTGATTTGGACGATTTCATTTTTGCTTCCCTGCCTTGTAAAATTTTGCAAAGTAATAATAGCAACACACCATTCTATTTTCATTTACAATAGTCCACTTAAAATAGTATGAAATGGATTATTTCTTTTAAAAACTGGGGTGGTTTAATAATTATGGCCGGTAGTGTATATGCATACATAAATTCAGATCCCATTGAAATCAAAATCAATGTGTATTGTTAAGTTTGATTTATTTCTTTGGAGGACTTAAATTAAATAAAATTGTTCAGTTATTTTGTTTTTTTCTAGAGCTTTTGGCTATAGACTTAGTCATTTTCGAGGATGAATGTTATTTTACATATAACAGGATGTATCTAGTATTATGTATGATGTAGTGTAGTGGCATTCACTTTGAATTCCCTTACGCACAAATACCCTTGGAAATGGTATTAATCCATCTCTACTCTCCAGTAATGGGTCAAATATTAGAACAGATTGGGTTCTATTGCCAGGCAATGAGTCTACCGCAGAAAGCAATGGCAACCTACTGTGTGATAATCTGCACATTCAGTCATGTACATAATCGTCCAAAGCGTATATCACGTATGCCACTTAACTGACTGACGTATGCCACTTAACTGACTGATATATATATATATATATATATATATATATATATATATATATATATATATCAATTAAATGCCTTACATATTACACACTTGGACGATCTTATCACGAAAAAGACAAGGCTGACTTGGTAGAGGATTTTCCTGCTGTAGGTTGCCATTAATTCCTGTAGTAAACTGGGTGACAACCATAGCATAGGACTCTATCTGTCCTGCTATTTAACTCATAGCTGGAAGTAGTGGAGATGGATTAATACCTGTACCAGGGGTATTTGCGTGTAAGTGAATGCAACGAAGTCAACTGGAATTCGAACTTGGCTCTTCGACTTCTCGTCCGACTGTACCGCAGTTATATATATATATATATATATATATATATATATATATATATATATATATACGTTGCGGTGCAGTCGAACGAGAAATCGAAAAGCCAAGTTTGAGTTCCAGTTGACTTCGTTGCATTCACTCACACGCAAATACCCCTGGTACAGGTATTAATCCGTATATATATATATATATATATATATATATATATATATATATATATATATATATATATATATATATATATGTGTGTGTGTGTGTGTATAATGATAATATACACGCTAACAGGTCTGTCTACTTCTACCGAGCGCCCGTAGTTCAGAGGTAGAATCGCAGACAGACGCCATTTTGGTCGGGTTTCAATCCTAGGTAAAAAGCTGTCTAACCCTACTGATGTGCTGTGATACAGCGAAACAGATGTGTCTGCGGATAACTATATATATATATATATATATATATATATATATATATATATGCCCGTGTATTTCATGCATGGTGTAACTTCTTCAATGTTAAATGCAATGGAAATGGAGAAAACGTTTATAATTTAGTTTTTAATGGCATTTTCCATTCAACTGTGTATATTTCCCCTTTGTTATATTAATGTATTCAGATAAATACATATGTATTTCGAGAAACGATACACCTGGATGGTCATATATCTACCTGAATGTCATTTTTTTTAAAATCCGTGCCAAGTAACAACTACGTATATAAAAACACCTTCCCATATTTTCAAAAATATGAATTCAAGAAATCAAATAAATAAACGCACCTGTTGAGAACGACAAAATAAATATTTGTTAAAATCTTTTTACATTTTATTTATATCTTTAAGAAAAAAAAAAGATTTTGATCTCACTGGCTTTGTTAAAAAATGCCTTCGCTCCTAGAAAAAATACCTCGCCCTGTATAGTTGCATTATGACCCATAGGTAATCTCTCTGAGTACGGAATAAGCATAAATAAATCCAAGAACGCTTCTGCAGTAGGGATTGACTAGACGTCTCAGTAGACAGTACTCGAATAAAAGCAGCCAGTTGTTGTAGTTTATTAAAAATGAAGATCTTAGTAGCGTGACCAGGTAATATCAGATTTTTGGCCGTGATAATATCGTAGTAAATGTTCTTTTCTCATTTGAGATGGAGGCACAATCGCCTGATTCCTTGTATATCAATCTTGCGGCAGTAGTATCTTCAATGTCCTAAGAGAGGTCCTGACGGTGCATAGACAAATAGAAAACAAATAAAAAAAGAAGAGCCCATTTAATCACCAAATAAGACTCAATATATAAAAGCTGGAAAAAAATTACGAGACTGCATAATATAAAGAGTATAAATAAATTAAAAACTAATGTCTAAAAACTAATGTTTAATTATTTCAATAAAAATTCGTAGAGCTAAATATATAACAAAATAAGAGATTGGATTATCGGGTTAAGCAACATACCCTATTTGGATTAAGGGTGACCATTTGGGTCCTACTATAACGTTAACACATATCCATAAGACTTCAGATTAACAAGTGACTAATCAACATATCACTAATAACATATCTGGATTATTTCGAACATTTTTTTTAAATTTTGGGTGAGACGGATGCTATTATAAACACAACATTTCGACCAAGTACACTCTGATCATAATCAGGTGCCCATTGATTGGCTGATATGGAACATCATCTGTTCCTGGTGATATTTTGTCTTTGTGATGTCAGTTATTATTCGTTTCTGCTGAATCAGTACTTCACTGCCTGATCCAGGGACTGAACTCACTGATATTACTTAGTTGTCAGTTAAAGCGTACAGATAATTTTGTTATCCTCACAATTTTTCTGTATTGAATGCAATGTTTCTGAAATGGAATATTTATTCGACATTAAGATCATATTGTAGCTTTTATGTTTTGTTTCAGTACTTGATTCGCAGATTGAACATAGTTATTAGATGACAGTAACACCTGTATGATCATCTTCTATATCCACATGCACACCAGTGAGAATTTTTGCGGGATCAAGGCTCTTGTATTTGTCCTTCGCCCATTCGGTTGTTTTTTTTAGGTGAATACCGGAGTGCGTACACACGAGATAAGGATAAAAATTGACCGATCCCAGCAGTTATCTAGGTAAATTTTGTCGTTATATACCAAAGTCTATAAAAGGCCTCTTGTTACATCCTAGAATATTAGGTATGCCCGTTAAATGTATTCTGTTTTCTGACAGGGACAAAAGCGAAGTATTTGTTTTCTCTTTGAGAGAAGAGGTGGCGCCCGATTCAGGGTATTTTAACCGTGGAACAGAAACTTCCTCATTGAACTAAGAGAAGTGGAGACGGTGTAATATCGAAACGCTAGTGACATTGATTGTGAAAATCTACGAAATGTTTATCGGTGGCCCATATACATATGGATGTGTATGGATACCCCACATAAAAAAGGCCGTGTGTTAGATCCTGCATTAGGTCCGGTAAATAACTTCTCGGACTTTTAACCAGGATGAAAGCGTAGTATTAGTTCTCACCTCATTTGTGATGACAGAAGGCGCCAGGCCCAGATTTTCGAACTCTGCGGAAGCGCCTTTCACATTGCAATTGCAGAGGTGTTGCCTGTGAATTATCGACATCAGCGTGACGGTTATCGAGGGTAATTGGCAATTTTTATTCTTGATGTTCATGATATGATCACCTCAAACAATAAAAGATCATGCGCCACATCCTGCATTACTATAGATATAACTTATAAATAAAATGTCCTTTTTAAACTCTATAATTATTGCCTCTCTGCTTCCTGTTTTCCTACTGGCTGAAAGTCATCGTCTGTAGTTGCGGTATTTAAAAACTCAGGGGAACCATCGGACCCATCCAATTATCGCTCTGTCAGCATCGTACCAATTTTCGACAAAGTGTTCGAGGCTATCATCAATGTTGAAATAGTTCAACATCTCACCGATCATAAACTATTCTCAGACAGACAGTACGGCTTTCGCTTTGCCAGCTCTAATACCGATATGCTCCGACGAGCTTAGGTCACTGGCGCCCCCTTCACAAGAATTTACCCGAGCAAATAGTCTGGTAACAAGGTCCACTCCTTTTACAGCCGACAATTCTACTCCAGCATCTTCTGTTCGGTCTCTTCCCGCCTCTGGAACTCCCTTCCGTATACTTGCTTTCCTGACGGCTACAACATCCAGAAATTTAAATGCAATGTCAATTCCCATCTCTTATCCACTTGACTCCAGTCCTTTCTTCGTCCTATCCACATTACCCTGTCTATCTTGTTATTTTTTGTTTCTCAATCTACCTTCGCAACTAACATCACATCACACCTGTATTCCCATTCTTTTCTTAATCTTTTTCTGACACCGCCTGTTACTGGTTCGTCTTTCTTTTCGTTCTCCGCCTGTTTAAATTTTTACTCTCTTACGTAGCCCCTCGCGCATCAGTGGCGGTAACGCCTTGTATGTGGTGAATCGATTAAAAACAATTACACATATCACCATAATTTATAATAAACTACAAAAAAAAAGAATTAAATATTCATTTCGATAGTCTGATATCTTTATACTAAAGTTCCCTGGTAACAAGGACCATGAGGAAGTAAATGAAGAGGGATAAAATTAAAATAGTTGTCATGAACGTGGTGTAGTATGAGTGAAAGAAGAGATGGTATGAAATAACCATTCTGAGGTTAACGAACATAGTACCGATGAATCCGTGCAATTAAGAATTTAAGATTGAACCCGTTAGAGAAACACTCACACAGAAAACTGTCCCGCATAATAGCAGTTTTCTGACAAAGCTGTGAAAAATCCCCCTTGTATTGGTATACAGAAGAATAAGGCTGATTCCACACTGTCTGTAAATGTCTGAACTTGTGGACCAAAAAGGTGAAAATCTGTGAAAAATCTGCCATGTAATTAGTGATATTGATACGATAGGCTTTCTGCTCAGCGAATGAGCCCGTAGAATGGTGAATGCACTCTTCATGTGATCGCGTAAACGAATTTCAATACTACTAAAGTTAGATGGCGAAGATTTTCGATTAAATTATTGATTTTTTTTTCATGGATTTGCAGACAGTTGCAGGTTCTTTAAAGCAAGAAAACATTTTTTAGATTGTAAGTTTTTTTAGATAATAATGATTTTGCTAATCAATCTCTTATGTGCCATCCATGATCCACACCCAAAAGGGACATGACTGACTGGGCAGAAGATTATCCCGTAGTAGGTTGCCATTGCTCTCTGCGGTAGACTGGCTGCCAACCAAGAATATAGAACCCAATCTGTCCGGTTATTTAACCCATTACTGAAGGGAAGAGACAGATCAATACATTTCCCAAGGGTATTTGTGCGTAAGTGAATGCAAGGGATTCAACTGGAGTTTGAACTCGGCTCCCCAATTGGTCGTTCCGAGTCGATATCGACTGCGCCACAACGCACATCCTATTTTGCTAATAGCTTTCCTAATAAATAATTCATAGCTAGTAAAGGGAAGAGATGGATTTAGAATTTTCCAAAGGCTATTTTCGCGGACGGGAATATGAAGGAGCCGGCCGGAATTGGAAATCGGCACACCGATTATCAATTCTAAGACATAATTCATTATATACACATACATTCAGTCTTACAACATCTGGTATTTTGCAAAGTAGTCAGAAATATTTCTACGTACCAGGTTCGAACGTTGCTTACTTTCTCTGATTGTGAAAGCTTGGATTGAGCAGATCGAAACAATATATTGCAGCAATATTCCAATTTTGGCCTAATCTAATTCTGGTAAAGTTAAATCATGGTAGAAATTCCTGGTTCGAAAAGAGAATCGATCATTTTTTACAGCATTCAGATAGATTGAGAGGGCGAGAAGGACATACAAAAAGGAAGTGGAAGTGCGTATATTTATATACGGACATTGTATATCAGTGCGCATGCGCGTATTCGCAAGCATATAAATCCAAACATAAGCACACAAATTCAAACATTAAAAAATAAAGATTTAATTTTAAGTCTACCTTCATGTAAGTAATACATAAGATACCACCAAACTAAATAAGAAAATGAAATAATAGCTTAATGAAATATAAATATATGAATATAAGTGTATGTATCTCTCTCCCTCTCTCCCTCTCCCTCTCCCTCTCCCTCTCTCTCTCTATCTATCTATCTATCTATCTATCTATATATATATATATATATATATATATATATATACTACAGGCCATAATTATTAGGCCACCCCAGTTTTTAAAAATAATGTTGCATTTCATACTATTTTTAAGTGGATAATCTAAATGAAAATAGAATGGTTCTTTTGTTATTATTAATTTAATTTGCAAGGCATAGATGCAAAGATTATTTTTACAGATGAAATTGCAATATAGGTAATTTTTAAATATTTATTAATTCATTTGATAAACATGTTATTGTACAGCATTAACAAAAGAACCATTCTATTTTTACTTACACTTATTCACTTGGCAATAAAGACTAAAAAATTGTATGAAATACATCATTTTGTTAAACATTGGGGCGGCCGAATAATTATGTCCGGTAATGTATATATATATATATATATATATATATGTGTGTGTGTGTGTGTGTGTGTGTGTGTGTGTGTGTGTAACTGCTGAGTTAAAGTGACAATCTCGTTGCTTACAAACATATATATATATATAAACTTATTTATAAATGGAACTTTGTTTGTCTGTGTACATGTGAGTGTGTGTGTGCGTCTGTGTGTGTATGTCTGTGTCCGTTAGCTATAGATTCCGAAACGGCTGAACCGATTTTTTTTGAAAATTTACACAGTTGTACTATAAGCCTCTGCGCGTGTTCTTAGCTAGGCTTTTGACGAGGTACCCCCGATAAATATCGAAAATCGATAATCGAAAGATTTGGGTTATCGAAGGAGTGGTCCGATTTTTATCAAATTTCATACACTCATACATAAGAAACGATATTCAGAACTTTCAAGGTTGCAGTTCTTATAATAGTGCAGAAAATCAATAATATATATATATATAAAAGGCAAAATGTGTGTGTGTGTGTGTGTGTCTGTTTATCTGTCTGTAGGTCCTTTATACAAATCCACAATTTTTATCCGATTCTCATCAAACTTCACATAAACATTTTTTAGGCTTAGTCTGATCTCCAGGACCATGTATTAGTTTTAAAGCTTTCAGTACACCCGAGTAATGCCGGGCTATACTGCTAGTATATATATATATATATATATATATATATATATATATAACTAAATTTGCCTTTCATTAAAATTAATATAGTTTACATTGCGACACGGAAATTTCTATGTTTCGAGATTTTACCGCGTTATCAGGCGATGTTTGTTATTTATGGATGTGCTTAGAGAGAAAAAATTATGCATGTGTTCAGTTTAACTAATTAGAATAGAGATCCATTTTAAATTTGAAACAAAAAGGTTATTCTTTGAATGAATACATGGTTTCTTCGCTCAGTCTTAACGGCTAATATTTTTTTATATTATAAAAGAATACGAATTCAATGGATATTAAAATAGTTAAATAGATATTTAATGTTTTAATGATTAAATAGATATTAAAAATCTTGATTATGATATTAAAAATTGTATTAGAATATAATAAAAATATAATCGATATTTTAAAATAATAAAACTGGTATTAGAATTTTTAATAGAAGAATAGATATTAATTTTTTTACAAATTAAAACTTGTATGAAAAATTAGAATAAAATGCATTCTGAATGAAATAAAAATTGTATAATTACTCTTACAATTCCATTTAAGTAGAATCAAAAATATAATATGTTTTCTTTCATTTTTATTTTTAAAAATGGCGGGATACAAAGAAATCTAAGATAATAATTCTGTGACAATCACTCAGTTAAGTGCCATACGTGAAACACGCTTGGGCGACCATGTCTCGAAAGAGACATGACTGACTGTGCAGAAGATTATCCCGCAGTAAATTGCCATTGCTTTCTGCGGTAGACTGGTTGCCGACCAAGGCTATAGAACCCAATCTGTCCTGTTATTTAATCTATAGCTGAAAGGAAGAGACGGATTAATACCTTTCTCAAGGGTATTTGCGCGTAAGTGAATGTAATGAATTCAACTGGAATTCGAATTCGGTTCCCCGATTTTTCATTCCAAGCCGATATCCACTGCACCACAACGCAAATCCACATCTATGACATTAGTTGATACATAAACGGAAATGCAATCAAGACAGGGATTTCGATCATCGGACACTTTTGCTGTTAAGATTGGAATAAGAAATCGTGTATTCCCTAATAATTTAACAATTTTTTCATATTTAAAGTTGATCAATATTCTGATAAGTTAAATTTAACACACACAATTTTTTTCTTCTTTTCACATGCATGAATAACAAACTTATTGTTTCTTATATTCAAATCATTTTCACAACAATAAGCAAACATTAACTGATGACAAGGTAAAAATCTCGAAACGTAGATGTTTCCGTGTCGCAATGTAAATTATATTATTTTAATTAAAAAAATACATGATGTTCTACAATACTTGTCGTATTGAGCACATTAAAAAAAAAGTAAATCCCGGAGAACTTGGAATTGTAAAACTGTTGGTTCTCTTCACCTGGATATATATATATATATATATATATATATATATATATATATATATATATATGAAGTGTCTATTTTTCTTTCCGAGAAATCAAATGTCACAGCTCAAGAGTTGGCGCCTATCTTCATTCTCATCTATACAAATGTCTTAGCAAAGCCGACTTGATCTTGTGGTCAACTGCGTGCAAATATTAAAGCGGGTTGGCAGCATGCTGTTCCTCTCAGTGACAGACTTCCCGTCCGCTGTGACTTTCTCACACGCAGCAAAGAAGACATAGATGTTCACTCGCTAAAACATATGGCAATTGATCGTCAACCACTAGAGCGAAATGGGTCTAATACAACATGTCCCATCTGTCTAAAAGTGACTAAAAGCCTGCATGCCTCTAGAGACACATGCGTGTCTTTACATTGCTTCTTTCTTTTTCTAAATGTTCATTCGACTCAGTGGCTTCATTTGAAATTTGGGTAAAACCTATATATATATATATATATATATATATATATATATATATATATATATCAGCATGCGTTGTAGATATAGAAGAATCCAAAGAAGTATCCTGTACATACAGTGGTAGGATAATTCTCTAAGAGAGCTCTAAATATATATGTATATAAATACATATACAGTAAATATAAGAAAAATTAAGGCAGACACGTTATTTCATGGTGAATCGGAAGTATGGCCTTTTTCAGGCAAACCATCATAAGTTTCGTTCTTTATTGTACAAAAGATTTTATACGAATGAAATTCACAAAGACATAAAAATAAAAATAAAAATAAAGTTCGCTCCCTTAAAAGAGAAGATTTAAGAAAAAATATATCATTACGTCAGTTCGGCGAATACACACACATATTCATACATAAGCTTATATATACGCAACATATAATCAAAGAACACGCATTATATACAATATAATACAAGTTTAATTAAAGACGAATCTACAAGGTAATGTGATTAAGGCTTTTATTTAATTTTCCTTGTGTAGGTGTTTTTCTTTTCATAGACTATATATATATATATATATATATATATATATATATATTAATGCAGGTTTCATTGAATAATATAGACAAGTTTTGTCTATTAATTTTGTGTAGGATCCGTTCGTACCATCTGGTATACTTGATGGTGATATCGTTGAAAGGCAACAAAAAATCACAGTAATTGTTGATATTTTTATCGGGTCTAAGCTTATCAGACGTATATCAGACGGTAGGAACAGATCCTACACGAAATTAATAGACAAACCTTGTCTATATTATTCAATGAAACCTGTATTAATCAAAAAATGCTGCCAAAATACACACACAATATATATATATATATATATATTACATAGTCTATGTGAAGGAAAACATATATATATATATATATATATATATATATATATATATATATATATATATATATTACATAGTCTATGTGAGGGAAAAACACACAAAGAAAAATCAAATGTAGCTATATATTATACAAGTATTGCAATAAGAATTTTATTTAACTTTTGTCTAAGTTCAAGTGTTTTTCCTTGCGCATATAACGTCTAAAAATTATGTATGGATATATATTGTACATGTTTTACTCAAGTCATCTGTGCAGGGTAGTGCTATTACGAAGTTTATTTAATTTTTTGTTCCCGTATAAGTGTTTTCCTGCGCATAAATGTGGAAAACAATGTAAAGCTATTCTTTATATACGTGTCTTTTTTCTATACTGTAGTAGATTAGTAGATTTTTATATTAGTAGATTAGTAGATTTGTATACCTTTTAGTAGATTTTTATAGTAGATTTTTATACCTTTTTTAGAATAATATCTAAGGCTGTCGCATGAACCATCTAACCACGAATTAATTGGCTGATAGTAAGTCTCATCTAGCAATATATATTAAAGATATATATGCGAAAAGCTTTTGAAAATATATGGGCGAGATTTTACGAAAGTTCGTTACAAAATGAATTACCTCAGACATAATTTCAATTCATGGGGACGTCGAAGTGGTGTAATGTCTAACAAGCTTGTCTCGCAAGAATCATTACAATTGAGTAACCAGTTCTATCCTCACTGGGTATCCGTACTTTTGGCCTTGTTCCACATCTAAGCTGCGATTAGAAAATCCCCATAATTTTAATTTATTTGTTTACCCACTATTATTATATTTGCGTATATACTCAAACAGTGTATTTATTTACATCTCCTGACCTCTTCTTCTATGTGCCCTTATGTGACGTAGGCGATCATGGCTTCCCACGTCTCCCTATCCCTGGTGGCTCTGAGCACGCCTTCTCCTATTACACCGTGCATTCCTCGTTCTGTCATCCACCTGATTATGTCCTTCAAATACGTTATCTGTTACGTTCCCGTCTTTTTTCCCTCTATCAGGCCTGTTAATATCAGGTTCTCAAAGCCCTTCTTCCTCATTACATCTCCCAGGAACTTCAGCTGTCTCTTTCTGATGCACAGTATTAATTTCTTTTTTGTTTCCATTTTTTACCAAGACCTCATCATTGCTCACATGCTCTATCCATGAGACTCGCAGCATTCTTCTGTAGAACCATATTTCAAGAGCTTCAAGTTTTTCCTTCATCTTTAATGGTATTTTCCAGTATTCGCTGCCATATTGAAGGACGGACATCACGTAGCTATCCAGTACTCTCTTCCTAGTTTCTAGCGAAATTGTCCTGTTTCTTAATACCTTACTCAACTTCTGGAATGCTTCCTTCGCCATGCCAATTCGACTTCGGATCTTTGTGTCGCACTTTCCGTCTTCTGTTATAACGCTTCCCGGATATTTAAAGTTTTGTACCTGCTTGATTCTGGTATCCCCGGCCTGTATTTGGCATATTGGGCTGCCCTTTTTACTGATTACCATGCATTACCATGCATTCACTTTTCATGCAGTTTATTTCTAGTCCTTCTGGCCTCAATAATGGGGAAATATTGTTTGGAAAATATTTATTATTTCGATTATTCATGTTAGTACAGTCAAATAACCATACTGTTTAATAATATAAAAAGACTATCCACTCAAACAAGAATATCCACGAAAAATAATGTTTCAAAAATTAAATTAATTTATGTGTGTGTGTGTGTGTGTGTGTGTGTGTGTGTAAGGGCGTTAGATGTTTCAAAATTGATAATATCAATGTAAATATCTGAATAACTACATCATTCAGTTAAGTGACATACGGGATACACACTTACATGATGATGTCTCAAAAGAGACATGACTGACTGGGAAGAAAAGTTTTCCCGCAGCCAGTCAGTTATGTGACATACGTGATACACCCTTTAGGCGATCATGACTCGAAAGAGTCATGAATGACTGGCAGAAGGTTATCCCGCAGTAGGTTGCCATTGCTTTCTGCGGTAGACTTGTTGGCAGCCAAGGCTATAGAACCATATCTGTGCTATTATTTAACCCAAAACTGGAGGGAAGAGACGGACTAATACCTTTCTTAAGGGTATTTGTGAGTAAGTGAATGCAAGGAATTCAACTGGAATTCGAAATCGGCGCCATGATTTGTCGTTTCGAATCGATATTCACTGCACCACAACCACAACTTCTCGCAGTAGTTTTCTATTACTTTCTGCAGTAGACAGATTGCCATCTTAGGCTAACAAATCGAATCTCTTCTGCTTTTTAGTCTCTAGATAGAGGGAGATGAGATGGATTAACACAATTCTCAAGAGTATTTTCATGTATGTGAATGCAACGAATTCAAATGTAATTCGAACTCGACTCTCCGATTTATCGCTCCGAGACGATATCAACTGCACTACAACGTACATTGCAAATAACTACATGGTAGAGACAAATTAAACTAAACAGGTTTAACATTGAGTGTAATAAAATTTATTCATCAAAAATTGAATGGCAAATATGGATTTCATGGAGGACTTCACAAAATTTCCACATGAATAATTTCATGCGCTCAACTGTGGCGTGGGGATATTCCTCCCTCAGTAATTAGAATATTATGGTTTTTACTTTGCCATTCGTTTGAAACAAGACCTTCTTTAAACTCATCTTCATGTTTCTCTTGCATATTGACAGACAATTGCTTGTGTATTTGCCTGTCATCTGTCTTTAAGATAAGAATGATCTATAGGTTGTAGCGTGTCTATTGCGACACGCCAAAATATCGTTGGAGGAATCTGGGTTTCCAGACTTGCACATTTATGGACTACGGCTTCGCAAAAATGTTTCCCGAACCCGATCAATCATCTTTTCCGATATTACTGGTCGTCCAGATCTTTTTCCCGATAAAGACAGCTTTTTTAAACATTTTGTTATGTCAAAATCTGCATTACACTTGTTCAACATGTTTTTACACAATTCTTCTTTTACAAATGCATGCTACATACTGACTTTCGACTGTGTTTTAACCCGCTCTAACAAACAAAACGCTTTTTCTCCAACAGACAATGGCATGAAAATGAAAATAAGGAAAAATGTTAAACAAGGTATTATAGAACAGGATTTAAGATAGATAATAAAAAGAAATATAAACATGACTAATTGCTGTAAATTAATGAAATTTGCAGGAATAAAAAAAGGTACAGACAAGAAAATGGATTTCATGTGAGTATTAACTTTTCTGGGCGCTTCTTCCTCTTTTATGTTCAAGAAACCTCAAGTGTATAAAATAAAACACGAAGGATACATAACTTGATCAGAAAGTTACAATTTAAAAGTTTGGAATATATAATAAAACAAGATGGTTTGGTGAGTTTGACACTCCTGGGACACAATGATGACAAAAGGTACGGATAGAAAAATAGATCAATTAAGGTAACAAATTTGTGCAAATATGACCCAGTATAAAGCCTGGGAAACATAGTATGAACGCAAACATGACCTTAAGCTAGAAAGGATAAAAAGTTGTAAAGAGCTCTG